>BPLQ01010834.1:502500-674522 GCA_021605075.1 Caerostris darwini
TATATTTTATAAAAATTTTGGATTTTCCATTTGGTGAAAACTTAAATATTTAGCAGTTTCTTTTTCGGTTTTGTTCCATATGTAAATTGGATTAGACAGTACATATTTAATTCTGTAGCTAAAGAAAACATTACGTTACAAACATTACATATTTAATTCTATAGTTGTTTACAAAACAAATCAACTACATCAAAACTACCAACTAAAGAAATCACTTAGATACATGCAGTGATTAATTTAATTAAACTTAAACTTTAATATTAATTCTTTTTGTAATTTATCTCAAATTGTTTTTATTTCCTATCAATTTGTACTTTCCTTTTATTAACATTCATCAAGTATACCACTGGTTTAATTTTTGTAATTTAACAGCAGAATGAAATATTTATTTATTTTTTTAGAAAAAATATTAATTTTTTAAATATTATTCATCTGATAAAGAACTATTCTACATACTGATAAATATTTTTTACTTTAATGTGTCTCCATGAACGAGAAAATAATTTGTACTACCTTTTTCAATTTCTTATGAATATTAAAAAGTAATAGAAACTGTTCACATTTACAAATTTGAAGTTTATTTTATAAACTTTAATTTTTTTTTATGATTATTTCTATCTTATAATCCATTATATCGTATAATTCGATATATTCTTAATTTGTGCTTATTTTTTCGGGAATTAAAAAAAAATATCAACGTATAGAAAACAATTATTACATAGAATATTATGTGGTGATTATTGTCTTAAAAATAACAAATTATTTTTAAAAATCGTTTTTGGGATGCTTCCAGGGTATTCTGTAGATATGAGAAATAGTTACTTAACCAATAATGTAAGAATTTCAAAAACTTCCCTGATATCTTTTTAAATAAATCAAAAGATTACATTTAACTATCTATCACTGGTGCAATATTCATTCTACATTAAACATCCAATTATACAATTATCATTCGACATTAAACATTCAATCATACAATTATCATTTTACACATTAAACATTCAATTATACAATTATCATTCTACATTAAAAATTCAATTATACAATTATCATTCTACATTAAACCTTCAATTATACAATTATCATTCTTCATTTTAAATATGGATAAATTTACTTTTGATGTATTTGACAAATCTAAGTCCATTGTAGTAATCTGTCACTGGTGCAATATTCATTCTACATTAAACATTCTATTATACCATTATCCTTCTACATTAAACATTCCATTATACAATTATCCTTCTATATTAAACATTCAATTATACAATTATCCTTCTACATTAAATATTCGATTATACAATTATCCTTCTACATTAAACATTCCATTATACAATTATCCTTCTACATTAAACATTCAATTATACAATTATCCTTCTACATTACACATTCAGTTATACAATTATCCTTCTACATTCGATTATACATTTATCCTTCTACATTAAACATTCCATTATACAATTATCCTTCTACATTTAATATTCAATTATACAATTACCATTCTACATTTAAATATGGATAGATTTATTTTTGCTGTATTTGACAAATCTAGCAAATGTGTAGTCCTCCGACTTAACCAATAATTCAAGTGTAAGACAATCTTTCATAAAACTTCCTTTATGTGTGCTTGATTATGATTTACATGGGCAATTTAACACATAATTTATGATCAAAAGATTTCATTTCACCAGTTCTCATTCGTAAATAAAGTGTTAAAAAGCAACCCGTCCAGATGTAAGCTAACGCTAGATTACAGTTTAATTAATTTTAGGAACCAAGATTTCCGAAAAGGCCCTGTTCCAGCATTTTAAAAAACGAATTTCGCTAAGTCCGTTTCGGCAAACAAAATGTTTATAAATATGAAACGAATACGCAAGCCTTCTAAATTTCGTAAATTCTTTGGGAAAGCCAGTTGAAATCCTAGGAGCAAATGTGTAGTCATTCGACTTTCCAATAATTCAAGAGTAAAACAATCTTCCATAAAACTTTCTTTATGTGTGTTAGAGTATGATTTACATGGGCAATTGAACATATAATTTATGATTAAAAGATTCATTTCACCAATTCTCTTCAATAAATAAAGTGTTAAAAAGCAACCCGGTCGAGATTTAAGCTAAAGCTAGATTAACAGTTTAATTAAGTTTAAGATCTTGGATTTCCGAAATGGCCCAGTTCCAGCATTTTAAAAACGAATTTCGCAAAGGCAAATAAAATGTTTATAAATACGAAACGAATTCGCAAGCCTTCTAAATTTCGCAAATTCTTTGGGAAAGCCAGTTAAAATCCTAGGAGCAAATGTGTAGTCATTCGACTTTCCAATAATTCAAGAGTAAAACAATCTTCTATACAACTTTCTTTATGTGTGTTAGAGTATGAGTTACATGAGTAATTTAACATATAATTTATGATTAAAAGATTCATTTCACTAATTCGCTTTCGTAAATAAAGTGTTAAAAAGCAACCTGTCCAGATTTAAGCTAAAACTAGATTCCAGTTTAATTAATTTTAGAATCTTGGATTTCCGAAAAGGCCCAGTTCCAGCATTTTAAAAAACGAATTTCGCAAAGGCAAATAAAATGTTTATAAATACGAAACGAATACGCAAGCCTTCTAAATTTCGTAAATTATTTGGGAAAGCCAGTTGAAATCCTAGGAGCAAATGTGTAGTCATTCGACTTTCCAATAATTCAAGAGTAAAACAATTTTCCATAAAACTTTCTTTGTGTGTGTTAGAGTATGATTTACATGGGCAATTGAACATATAATTTATGATTAAAAGATTCATTTCACCAATTCTCTTCAATAAATAAAGTGTTAAAAAGCAATCCGGTCGACATTTAAGCTAAAGCTAGATTAACAGTTTAATTAAGTTTAAGATCTTGGATTTCCGAAAAGGCCCAGTTCCAGCATTTTACAAAACGAATTTCGCAAAGGCAAATAAAATGTTTATAAATACGAAACGAATACGCAAGCCGTCTAAATTTCGCAAATTCTTTGGGAAAGCCAGTTGAAATCCTAGGAGCGTCGCCAAATACTTGTGCGAAACGAAGATTTATCGCCTCGTTGTAATGGGGGAGAGGATTCCAATTTTACGATGCCGCCGACAAGAAGCACTTGTCTGTACCTGACCGAAATGGGTATCCTGAAAGAAAGATAAGAGGACCCAGAGTCAAACAAATTAGAAAGAGGAAGAAATGGCCACCGCCCAGCTCGAACCCATAGAAAGAATTTCCCTGATTAAAGGGAAGAAATGGGTGTAGGAAGCCCTTTTTCCGGGGAAGAAGGAAGTGGCATTTGCTAAAGGCGTCAACGCGTATAATGATCCTTTTTTTCTTCCTAATCTATTTGACCCTCCTTGCCTTCCTATTGTTAAGAGTTTATTTACTAGGATCATCATCAGTTCTCTTGTAAATTAGTTTGCCCAAAAGAAAACTGGGGTTATTAGATTATAAAACTTTTTGGAGTATTTATTAATTGAGTTTATTACCTAAAACTTTCGTCATAAAAAAAAAAGATGCAGTATGAAGAAAAGAACTACACAAAATTAAACAGCTAATGTTATAATTTTAAGGTTTTTCGTAACTTAACACATTGAAGACTTTAAGCAGTGAAAAATATATAGCATATTTTTTGTAAATAAGTGTAATTTGTAATAATTTTTAAATATTTTTTTAAATGGTTAATTTATTTCGTAATGGGGGGCATCTCTGCAAATGACGTGAATTTCCGTCATCCGTTACCAACAGTTGAAAAATAAAAGACGAAAATTCACGTCTCCCTTCTTCAAAGTATTAATAGTGGAATTGGAAAGTGAAATTTAAATATGTACACACGTTGGAATTGGCAATAATTGGCAATATGCATAAGGTATTCAATAACACAAAATCTTATGGAATCATTTAAAGTGGATTACCTCTTAATTTTAATTAACATCATACTATAGTTATAAACCGATGATAATCTTTTCATAGAACTTATACGTTATTGAGGACTGTATATAGTAAAAATATATAGGATATTTTTTGTAAATAAGTGTAATTTGTAATAATTTTAAATATTTTTTTAAGTGGTTAATATACTTCGTAATGGTTTGGATCTCTGCAAATGACGTGAATTTCCGTCATTCGTCTCCAACAGTTGAAAAATAATAGGCGGAAATTCACGTCTCCCGTCCTCAAAGTGTTAATAGTGGAATTAAAATGTGAAATTAAATTTTGTATACAAATGGGGATTGGTAATAAATGGGAATATGGATAAAGTATTCAATAATACAAAATCTTATAAAACGTTTAAAATGGATTACATTTTCTTAATTTTAATTTGAACTAACATCATACTATAGTTATATACCGATGATAATCTGTTCATAGAAATTATAGGGATGAGATAATCCCCAGGATTATTGGATCATATCTTATTGGACAACGTTGCCAATAAGATATGACACAATTACATTCATTTCATACCCCAATGTAATTATGACAACTTTGTGTGAAAAAAAAAATCCCTTGTATCCATCTGAAGATTTATTACATTAGAATAAATGAAACAAATGAAAATCAGATATTAAATAAATCAAGCAAGATATTACATACAAATTACGAATAAAAACATAAAAAGAGTAAGTTTAAGAATTTAAATACCTAAAAAGTTTAAAATCGCAACATTACTATAAAAATTAGGATTTTTATGTAAGTAAAGTTGAAATAAAAATTATATATATATATATTTAATTTTGTAAGCTTTGTTTTGGAAACAAATATCAATGAAATTTGAAATTAGAAATTCAGAAAAATTCCAAGAAAAATGTGTTAAATATATTAGACAATCAATAATTTGTAATTTCTTAAAAGCAGTTAAACAATTACGTTGTTATAAATATGAATTGTTATAAAATATTGGTTGTTATATATTAATTTCGTCTTAAAAATAATTTTTTTTAAATTAAACTAATTAGAATTTTGATTTTTGACTGCTCACAAGATAATAATAAAATAATTAATAGGGGGAAAAATTAGACATCTTCTTATTATAATTTTTAAAGTTACAAAAAATACAGACATCCACACACACACAAATATCTTGTTTTATATATAGATATAAATAGAATTTAATATTTAGCAGTTTAAGCTATTTATTATGCCTGCTGGGTGACAAAAAAAAATCAAATAAAAAATTATCGAGTAAAATATTAAAGTTTAAAAATATAAATAAATATTTATTTTATTAATTTTTGCAGTTCGAATTACCACCTTTTGATTGTGGCACTTTAAAAGAAGTTATAATAGTGAAAAGTACAACATAGTGGAATGCATCACTCTGTTAATACTTTTGCTTTTTTGATTGATGATATTAAAATATTGATCCTTTAATTATTCAACTTAAAAATATTTTTAATACTTTCAGGCTTCAACTTCTCCTTACATGCAAGCCTTGCCTGGCCATACAGCTTCGTCCTTCAGCCCTTACTTGAGCCCCAGTGCCATGATCCCAGCTGGGATGATGCCTGCAGACTTGGCCCCTCCTCCGCCCCCGCCTCAGCTCACCTCCATTGTGCACACCCCCATTGTGGCACAGAAGATCCCCCGCACCGATAGACTGGAGGTAAGTCATCGTTTCCTTCTGGGCTTTGATTAGTTTCTTATAAGCAACATTTCGAGAGCTTAATGGGGATTTGGTTTTACTCCGAAAATCAAAACTTATGTGACATCCACAAGACAGTGTTCTTTTCTTGTAAATAGTTTCTTTGAAAATCTAGAAGCATATGTAAAGTATCTTTATTGTGCATATTTTATTTCCATTGGCACTGGCAGAGCCTTTTCAAAAGATTATATAAAAACACATAATTTTTTTTTTTCAATTTTAAGCTCAAAATTTCTCAGTGGTAATTAATAACAAAAAATGCATGATTACTGATTTGACAACAATTCTTTTTTTACATTTTGTATTGTCTTAATAATAAAGATATTTAAAATATATAGCAAAATTATAATTTTTAAAAACTTATTATCGTCTCTGCCTACCTTTGCTGTCACTTATGAGCAGTACTTTCAGATTTAAAGCAATAGAGACTTTTTCTTCGAAACTGTGTTGCATAATTCACAGTGATGTAAATTACTTACAATGCACTATCAATTTTTTATAACAATATCTTCCAACTTAGCAAAGGTTTTTATAATTCACAGTGAAAATGTGTTGTTTAATTCACAGGGAGGTAAATTCCTTACAATGCATTATCAATTTCTTACAACAATAGCAAATATTTTTATAATTCACAGTGAAAATGTGTTGTATAATTCACAAAGATGTATATTACTTACAATGCACTATCAATTTCTTACAGCAATAGCAAATGTTTCTATAATTCACAGTGATATAAATTTCTTACAATGCGCTATAAATTTATTACAACAATATCTTTAATTTAGCTTTTTCTTCTTCGAAAGTTAGAATTACTTGAAGGTCGCAATTAAATTTCCTTTTCTTCCTTCCTTTTGTAATTCACAGTGTAAATTCCTTACAATGCCATATGAATTTCTTACAACAATAGCAAATATTTTTATAATTCACAGTGAAAATGTGTTATATAATTCACAGCGATGTAACTTTTTTACAATGCACTATCAATTTCTTACAGCAATATCTTCTTCTTCGAAAGTTAGAATCATTTGAAGGTCACAATTAAGTTTCCTTTTCTTGTAAGACCCATCATTTTCAGCTTGTAATGAGTACTGTTCAAGTGCTTAATAATTGCAAGCAATTAAAAAAATTAATCAACTTTGATTAACTTTTTTATTACCCAATATGTAACTTTTAATTACTTTTGATTATCATTAATTAACTTTTTATTACTCAATATTGAGCATGTTCTTTATTAAATTTTCGCCTGTTCTTTTAAAATGCTGTGCAATATTAAATTAATTTGCACACGATTAATTATATACTGCGAAAGCAATGGATAATTAATTTTTCTCAAAGAATAATGAACACCATTATGGGGATTTAAAATAGCTATTACAATGTATATTTCTTGGTTGTATAAAAAATAATTCCTGTTATTTATGTTCCATCTATATGCTTTTTTATACTTTTTTTATGAAACAAAATGATTGATACCATCAATATATTCATAAACATATTTTTCTGTTGCTTAACCAAAAAATGCTCAACATATTTGAAATATTAAAACACCGATTCATCAAGATAGAGTTGTGTATTCTAAACTTTTGACATATATAATAAATGATGGTTATAAATCAGTCTGCTTTTAATTCAAAATTTAAGAGTCTCTTTTTCCCAATATTTTCTTCTCAACCAGGAATCATTATAGGACCCTGACGACAGGTCTTTCTTCATGCAAATTACGCCTCTTAATAAGATTCACTTGAAAGGTCATCGCGAGAAGAAATTCCTTTAATGGCCCGCTCTTTGATAAATGCGAGGGAGTGCGTTGGCGTCAGATTTATTTGCGCCAAGTCTTAATGAAGCTTCCTCTATTAATGTCTTTAATAATGGCTTCGCAAGAACTGGCGAAGCTGACCGCATTTGTTCTCATTAGAATTCAACCGACAGCCACCCGATACCCATTACTTGTTGGAGTCATTCATTTTGGAGCGATTGGTCACATTCGTTCAGTTGTTTCGGAATTTCCTGAGCTCGCAGTTCTCTTCGTTAGAAAGAAAGCTTTGATCTTTTCCCAGAAAGAAACAGTATGATTTATTTAAGTGTACCCATTTTGCATTTGTAACGAGTTACCATAGATCATATTTTATTTTGAATCATCAAAGAAAAGATTATATTAGATTTTGGAGCGATTGGTCACATTTGTTCAGTTGTTTCGGAATTTCCTGAGCTCGCAGTTCTCTTCTGCAGAGATATGTTAGATGTTTTCTCAGAAAGAAACAATATGATTTATTTAAATGTGCCCATTTTGCATTTGAAACGAGTTACTATAGATGATCTTTTGTTTATGTGCCATTTTATTTTGAGTCATCAATGAAAAGATTATATAAGGAAGGATTTCGGAGCGGTTGATCACATTTGTTCAGTTGTTTCGGAATTTCCTGAGTTCGCAGTTATCTTCGTCAGAAAGAAAGCTTTGATCTTTTCTCAGAAAGAAACAATATGATTTATTTAAGTATATCCATTTTGCATTTGTAACGAGTT
This sequence comes from Caerostris darwini, assembly GCA_021605075.1. Taxonomy (NCBI): domain Eukaryota; kingdom Metazoa; phylum Arthropoda; class Arachnida; order Araneae; family Araneidae; genus Caerostris; species Caerostris darwini. The sequence continues at coordinate 510,664 of BPLQ01010834.1, forward strand.
ACCATAGATCATGTTTTATATTAAATTATCAAAAAAAAGATTATATAAGGAAGGATTATTTTAGATTTTGAACCCTTTTGGAGCGATTGGTCGCATTTGTTCAGTTGTTTCGGAATTTTCTGAGCTCGCAATTCTCTTCTTCAGAAAGATATGTTTAATGTTTTCCCGGAAAGAAACAATATGATTTATTTAAGTATATCCATTTTGCATTTGTAACGAGTTACCATAGATCATATTTTATATTGAATTATCAATGAAAAAATTATATAAGGAAGGATTATATTAGATTTTGGACCCTTTTTTAGCGATTGGTCACATTTGCTAAGTTGTTTCGGAATTTCCTGAGCTCGCAGTTCTCTTCGTCAGAAAGATATGTTTGATGTTTTCTCAGAAAGAAACAATGTGATTTATTTACGTACACCCATTTTGCATTTGTAACGACTTACTATAGATCATATTTTATTTATGCGCCATTTTATTTTAAGTCATCCAAGAAAAGATTATATAAGGAAGGATTATGTTATATTATATAAAGAATTGAATTGCAATACCAATAGAAATCAACTGAATATGATAGGAAAATACTTAAATTTCTTTATCGGAATATATCTTACTTTTATTAAAAATTTATAAATTTGTAAAAATTTCGATTGTAAGAAAAATTAGGCCCGAATTTCTTCATTTTGCTTTGAAGCTTGAAATATCTAATTCAGTGGTTCTCAAAGGGTCTCAGTGGTTCTCAGTTACCCCTAAAAGTCTTCTCGGAAGATACTGTCCACCCATCGCATCTGTGGGCTGTTCGTGATATACATAAGTAGCACATGAAGCCTACCGATGTTCAACTAAGAAGAAGAAAAGGAATGAATGTTGAAAAAAGTAGAATGTTGAGAAATATGCATTCCATTTATCGAATTTCCCCCACATCCGTTGTTTGAAACATGTTTAATTTTTAATACTGAAATCCTACTGTGCAGTTGCGCGTTGTACAATAACGCGCTCTTTTGTTGTTTTTCTAGGATTAAATTCTACCTGAATGCATAATGTCTGTAATAAAAGTGACTTACGAACGTTTTTTGAAGCAGTTGTACTTCATTTCATGTAATCGTGATATAACGTGGTAGCATTTATTTTTATCTGAGTGATTTTTATAAAAATCATTAATTGATAGAAATCGATTAAAAATAATCGATTAAGCTTTTCTTCTTATTGTGTAAATGAAATGAAAGTTAATACACTAAATCATTTTGTACCTCAAACATTACAAAAGCATGACTAATTCAATGTACATATACTTATTAAGATTAATGCTGCATTATGTATAAGTTCTAACTTATTCGATAGATCTAGGATAATGGTTACTACGAGCGCATATAAATAATGAATTTCACCATAGATACAACATTGTGTTTGAATGTTTGCGTCTAAAAATCAATTGTCATTTTCATGTTTGTTTAGTGCAAGAATCGTTACATAGTCATAAGTTCTGCTGTCAAATATGGCAACATCAATATTAAAATTGTATCAAAATGAAATAAGAAAATTAATTTCTACTTTCCTTTGTAGTGAATATCAGAAATTAGGACGAATAAGGTTGTCAAAATGATATTTGATCAGTGTAAATTAAAGTTGGACAAAAGTACCCATTTAAACAATATGGCATGTTGCAAGGTTGTTTTGCCAATTAAACAAAATGGTATTTATTATCCGAGACATTTTTAGTTCCAATCAATAGAAATTTACTATTGATTTCTTTGATTAAAATGCTATAAGAATAAGATATAAGAAGAATTAAGCCAACTAAAAGCAATAAATTAAATTAAATAAATAAATAATAAATTAAAGCTGGCCAAAAGTATTCATTGAGTTTGATTGTTTATATGCGTCACTTTCATGTTTGGTTAGTGCTACAACCGTTACATAGTCATAAGTTCTACTGTCAAATATGACAATATCAATATTAAAATTGTATCAAAATTGTACAACGCTTTCAAAGTCAACGAAATGTGAAATTCATATTATTAATAATTAGAATATATATTTGTATTATTATTATGGGATTATTATTATATTAAATATGGGATTTCAATTAAATCAAATCAATTTTTTAATGAAATTTTTATTAAATATGTCAAAAAAACTGAATAAAAAATCTTTATTTCAATATTTCTTCAGGTAGTGATATTTAAATTATTTTAATTATAACTTTATATTAATACGTGCCATTTTTAATTTTTATCATTATGAGAAAGTTTTTGAAAATAGTCATGGACGACTATAAAATAATAGATCTATCATACCATTGAATTTTTCGGATGTGATGAGCGTGGAATGATGATATAAAGGTGCTATCATTTAAAAAAGTATGACAGTGGTATTATATTTTCATAGTTATATTATATTATATATTTTCATAGTTATATTATATTATATATTTTCAAATTTTTGTGTTTTTCCTCATTTGGGGTATAAATGTTCTTTAAACTCCGTATTTTCATCAAATGAAGTTTTATGCAGCATTGTATATGGTGAACACACTACTAATATCGTTTTCAAAGTAATAAAAAGTAGTTAAAGTAAAAAAAGTTTTCAAAGTAGTAAAAAAGTAATAAAAGTTTTCAAAGTAGTTCTCCTCTGACGATGATTCAGAAGCAAATAACGAAATTCCAGTGAACGAATGAAAATTTTTATATCATTAACATTGCTGCCACACATATAAAAGTGAAGTAAAGAAATTATGTAGTATAATTTTTGAACTAAATATTATGTCTTTGCGAAAATTATATTTGTAATTTCATTAAACAGGTAAATTTATATTGGCAAATAATGAAAATTTGAAAGTATTTTTTTTTTTTGGGAACTATTTATACATAAAAAGCTAGATAATAGCAGATTGCATTCATGGTTACCATTAACTAGCTTTTTTTATTTTTTTATTTTGTCAAAAGTGGACTTACACCACATTCAAAGAATACGACTCAATTGAATATTAACTTTTTACAAATTAAAAAATTTGTAACAAATTAAAAGTTTGTAATAAATTAAACTTTTTACAATTAGTTTTTAATTTTAAAATGTAATAAAATTAAATTCGTATCAATTGGAGTTATTTAAAATTTGTCACCCCTCCCCAAATTTTCTAATTCTGAGAAAAATTTAAAATAAAAAAAAGTAATTAGGATAAGATTAATTACAAAATGTTGGGCAAAAACATCTATTTAAAAAAAAAATTTTTTTAATAAATTTCTCACAATTAGTTAAAAATTACTGCTTACTCATAATTTCATTTTGAAAAATCTGCTCAAATATTATTTTATTTTTATTTCTATTTATTTATTTATTTTTTTTTTTACGAAATTGGTGTAAGGAAACATTAAAAAATATCATTAATTTATAGTTTTTAAAATTTTTTTTTTTTTTTTAAATGTATGGTGCAAATATATTACATTCCCTCTGACATTTTATCCTTTCAATTTTGCATTGCCATCCTTAAAATAACTCGACACAAAAAGTCAAGAAGTCATTTCCTGCAATACGAATACGTAAATGTATCTACGCTTTTGTAACTGACACAGTAAATGCGACACAAAAATGAATAAATAAATATAAGAGGGAAAAAGCTCATTCTGCAGCAGTTAAATATATATATATGTAGCAAAAAACCCTACATTATTTAGTCCAGAAATCGTATCAATCCGCTACATTTTCTCTCTAAATTCTAACCATTTTCTTATCCATATAAAACTAGATATATCAGAAAACGGGAAGTAGAATAAGTGTTTTGAAACTCAACGACTTGAAAACGATTTTTTTTTTCTCTCTCCCTATGCAAAGAACACAGGAAGTAAATTTGTTTTGGAGTGTCACAGCTGTTCGGTTACTCAACTCCAATCTGGAAAGCGCCATCTATCATTATTTGAGCGAATTCTCGCAGCAAATATCGTTTGCACCTAATTTCAGTTTTTGTGGCGGACATTTTTGCATCCAAATTGTTGGTGAACATCCAGGTTGAAATCGTTTTTTTTTTTTTTTCAAAAATGTCATACCTGAAGCGGTATAAAGTTTAGAATAAATTTTTTGTTTTATCTTTCAGGGGGGAAAGGTTTTTCTTGATGACTTTTCTTATAATGCATGAAATTTTTTGAAAAAGTTAGAAGTGTGAATAAATGTTCTTTGATTACAGTTTCTCCGATTTAACTGGATATAATATTTTTTCATCATGTTTTAAATAAATATTAATAAAAAAATCTAAATATATTTTATTTGAGATAAAAAAAAAAGACTTATAAAGCAGTTTTAAATTGTTTATAATTGGTATTCAATCAGATTCTGAAAAATTGAGGAATAAATTTAAATATCTTTAAATGATGTATAATTTTAATTCAAAATTTGTGAATCGTTAATGATTACATATGTAGAAATAATTTACATAACTTTTAATAAAGATTTATGTAAGATTCATTAATATCAAACAAATCATTATTTAAACATTACGTTAATGAAAATAAGATTATATGATCTGCATATATATCTTTAAGGTATAGTTATAATTTTTCAAAAACATTTGTATGAAACGGAATGTAAAAATTTTTAAAAACAATTTTATCTTAATACAAACATAATTAGGAACAATATTTAAATCTTAATTCTTTGAAAATATAAAATCGAATTAGGTGTTGCTATTCTATTTTCATTTTCAGTACCATTTGTAATTATTCATAAAAATGTTCCGGGTTTTTTTTTTAAATGTTCTTATTATGCACGTTATAATGTAAATTCGTTTTAATTAATTTCGTTGATTAAACAATAAATTAAAACGAAAGATTGGTGTTTAGTAAAATGATCGTTTAGTTATTTATTATTTAGAGTGGTTATGCTGAACTAGTGAGATGCAATTCGTAATAGTGGAAATGTAATTTTATGATAATTACAACACACTATACTTATTATTATATTATTTTACCAAAACATAAAATAATTACAATAATTAATAACTAATTAACTCTTATTTTTTTTAAAACATTTTTGCCAAAGTTATCAATATCTATCATCGGACAGTAACGTTCACAAATTATTTATTCTTAGAAAAATTAGGAATTGGGTGTTTCTCTCTTTGTTTTCTTTTATAATTTTTAGATTTTAAGCTTCAAAGAATGCGTTTCAGTAGAAACCTCCCGGTAATATTTCATTTTTCATTACAAGTTGTTCTAGAAGAAACTCGTCTTTTTAAGCTGTATGTACTCAACACATTTCTATTAATCCCTCCTGAAATATTTGCGCCATCCTTTTAAAGCCATTTATCATCGCCAGACAGTGCTAACAAATACTTTTCACGCCTCCTTCATCTCATCCATGGTCCTTTTGGTCACGCTTTTTGTATTTAAATCGTTGGATGTCTTCCAAACTCCTCTTCTCCAACAGCAATTTTTTTAATTCAAAGGGGATGCACGTTGGGGTAGAAGAGATTTTTCTACAGCTCTCTTCACAAACTGCTGCCTGTAATTTAATTTAAGTTGAGTGCTAAAGTTGGAAACAACTGTTTTGATAGTACCTAGGCTGATGCGGAATAAAATTCAACTATAGTTTATTTACTAGTTTACATTTAATCTAATTGATTTTTTTCCTGGAAGAACAAAAATTACTTCCATGGTTATTTCATTTTTGAACGTTTTCATAGTGGCTAAATAAATTGGAAAAGATTTTCTATGTGGATATATAACAGCTTTCAAAAGAAACTTTTGAAATAGAAATCGCGTAATTTTTCTGTTCTAAAGAAATTTTAGTAGTTATAGAATTAAAATGTTCAAGAAAGCTGCTGGTTAAAGTCACTGAAACTACATTTAATCAAATAGATTTTTGATTTTGTATAACAAAAATTACTTCCATGGTTATTTCATTTTTAAAAATTTTAAATCGTAGGTATATAAATTGAAAAGATTTTCAATGTGGATATATAACAGCTTTCAAAAGAATCTTTTGAAATAAGAAATCGCTTAGTTATTCTGTTCTAAAGAAATTTTAGTAGTTATAGAATTAAAATGTTCAAGAAAGCTGCTTGTTAAAGTCGCTGAAACTACATTTAATCTAATTGATTTTTTTTTCTGTATATTTTGTATTTTTAGAAGAACAAAATTTACTTCCACAGTTATTTCATTTTTGAACGTATTCATAGTGGCTAAATAAATTGAAAAAGATTTTCAATGGGGATACATAACAGCTTTCAAAAGAATCTTTTGAAATAAGAAATCGCTTAATTATTCTGTTCTAAGGAAATTTTAGTAGTTATAGAATTGAAATGTTCAAGAAAGCTGCTTGTTAAAGTCACTACATTTCATCTTATTGATTTTTTATACTGTATATTTTGTATTTTTGGAAGAACAAAAATTACTTCCATGGTTATTTCATTTTTGAGCATTTTCATAGTGGCGAAATAAATTGGAAAAAATTTTCTATGGGGATATATAAGCTTTCAAAAGAATCTTTTGGAATAAGTAATAAGAAATCGCTTAATTATTCTGTTCTAAAGAAATTTTAGTAGTAGTTTTGTAGAATTAAAAAGGTTCAAGAAAGCTGCTGGTTCAAGTCACTGAAACTATATTTAATCTAATTGATTTTTTTTTTCTGTATATTTTGTATTTTTAGAAGAACAAAATTTACTTCCGCAGTTATTTCATTTTTGAACGTTTTCATAGTGGCTAAATAAATTGGAAAAGATTTTCTATGTGGATATATAACAGCTTTCAAAAGAATCTTTTGAAATAAGAAATCGCTTAATTATTCTGTTCTAAATAAATTTTAGTAGTTATAGAATTAAAATGGTCAAGAAAGCTGCTTCTTAAAGTCACTGAAACTACATTTAATCTAATTGAATTTTTTATTCTATATATTTTGTATTTTTGAAAGAACAAAAATTACTTCCATGGTTATTTCATTTTTAAAAATTTTTCATCATGACTAACTAATTTTTAAAGATTTTTTTTTTTTTTGTGGACATATAACAGCTTTAAAAAAAACTTTTTGAAATATGAAAAAAAAATCGCTTTTTCTGTTGTAAGGAAATTTTAGTTGTTATAGAATTAAAATGTTTAAGAAAGTTGTTTGTTAAAGTTATTGAAACTTGTGTGTGAAATTATTTTTGTTGTCATCAATATATATATATATATATATATATATATATATATATATGAAGCTGAATTATTTAACACAAACTGCAGTGTTCTCAGGGCAGATTTTAAAGTTCTTCAGAACCTCTTTTAACAATATTTCTTATTTTTTCGAACTATTTTGAGTTCCTATTTTAAATGTGAATATGAAAATGAAAACAATGTAATCGTCAAAAATAAAATCTGTTTTCTTCAGTGCAGCTGCTTCAATTCTCCCCCATGTAAACAAATGAATCATGACAAAAGAGTTGAAGGTTCACTTGTCTGTAATTCACGTGATGCACAATCTACAAGCTCTTGTCTGTACGTGCTTTGACAAACAAGTAGGGGCTTTTGTTACCATCAGGTGGTGATTAGCTTCAACTATGCTTATTTGTAGCGTTTGTAACTTAACTGCGATAAATAAAAAAAGTCTTAAAATGTCTTGTAAAAAGAAAGAAAGAAAGAATATTATTCAACAGTTTTTGTCCCATTTGTTTGAATTAAAAAAAGACACTTAGCTCTAAGGTACTCATGTTTTTTTGTTTGCATTTTTAATCAAAAGAGATGGAATCTGTATTGAGAACGCAATTGCAATTTTAAAAAAAAAAAATTCGTTGAAAGCTGAATAAGATAACAAAAATAATAATAATCTGTGGCGAAGTGGAAAAGTAAATAAGATATTTGATTGTCTTATTTTTTTTTCTTGTCTGGTTATTCTTCCTCAAGCTTTTAATTAAACTTTATTAATTGATGAAGCACTTTCAGTTGTTCTCTGAAATCATGTTTACGAAAGAAAATCACGCATTCATACTGAATTATTATTATTTGCCTTTCTGTTTTTGGAAAAAGGTATCTATTTGAACTATCTAAATTGAACTTTTCTTTTTTTTATACGAAACAAGTTTGCTAAAATTATTACACGGATCTTCTTAGAAACTTTTAGAAAAATTTTGTATCCATCAGTGTTTTAAAAAATTTAGAAGTATTGTAACGTCTCTGCTTATACTAGACCTATAACGGCTTCAAGAAGAAGAACACTTTCGGTTCATGGGAACATTTTAACTTTTATTTGCAAGCATTATATATATATACAGAACTCTGGATAAATACAAAATTATTTACAAAAAAATGAAAATTAAAGATTAAAATTTGATTCACAATTGCAGTTCACTCCAAGGACGGAGATTTTCAGAGGCCTTCTACTTGGAATTTCAAAATACGTGGTCTGCGGCAAACGTTAATTATCACACGGCGTGATATACAAAACTACAAAGTATTCACTTTGGAAACAGACGGAAACTCTGGCCCGTTCAGTCACTTCAGAGAAAAATAGAAAAGCAACACTCCTTGTCGACTCGTCGTAGAACTCTGTCCTTTCTTCTCCAAAAACCTCCCTTTAAGAAAATCCGTCAAGAAGCGGGGGGTAGCTTCCCTCGCTTCTCCTTGGAGTAGACATTTTCTCAACTCCTGGTCTATCACCAATCACGATGGAGCAATTCATGGTGTAGTCCATATTCTATCTGTAATTGTTTCGGTCTGTAAAGGTCGCACAGACAATCGCTACTTTCATGAGTCTCATTATACATGACACTGAATATCTGCTATCAGATTTGAATGATAGGTTGTTCTCATTAGTACAAAACACTAATTTTATGTAATATAACCACTCACAACACTGCTTATCTGCTGTCAAATTTGAGTGATAGATTGATATTATGTACTTGTCAAAGAATGTACATTCGTCTCTGCTGGGAAAGAAAAGCCACAACTCTTTCCTTGGGAAAAATGCTAGTGTTAAAAAAATATATATATTACTGTTTTTTATTGATAACTATACAAATTTTAAAAATAATTTTTAATAGTTCTTATCATTATTAAGTCAACTGATTAACTTTTAACATTGAATGTAAGGGAAGAACCACGTTTTCAATTATTACCACCTTAATAAACTTCGCAGCTAAACAACATTTGCCTGTATCTAAGAGAAGTACCTTTTATCTTTCTAATAGCGAATCAGGAAAGATTTGTAGTTGTGGAGTTGTGTTTTCTATTATCTCCAATCAAAGCCAGCGAATCATGAGGCGGAAGAACTTTAAAAGCTTTGTAGGTCGTATATTAGTCTACAAGTAGAGTGTACCGAATAATTCAGTGTGTTAGTGCTTCCTTCGACTCATTCCAGTGACATTTAAGGGATTCTACGTGCTTTGTGTTCCTACAGCTTTTTTCTTTCAGATTGATTGAACCATTAACTACTTGCTTTCTTTACGTTTGGAATCGGTACGCTGTAATTCGTTGACGAAGATTTGCAACGTTGTAGGGATTTTTAAATACCATTTTAGAGTTTCAAATAAGTGGAAATCGTTTAACATCATTAAATTTCTTGGTCTATGAATCCTAAATCGTGTTTATAGCTGTTTTTAACTTGAATTATATGTAAAATTTAACCATTTAAAAACAGCAAGATTTGTACAAGAAAATTTACAATTGAAATATTAAAAAAGTGATTTAAGTGATAAAATTGATTTGTTATTTTAATACTGGTTATTACAATATTAAAACAATAATAGATATTGATACAATTATATTTTATTTATCTCTATATTATTATATTATAAAAATTTTAAAAATTAAAACACGTTTCAATTTTTCTTTCCCTAAAATTTATTTTAAAAAATTTCATAGGAAACTTTATAAAATGTTAGATGTTAATTTAAATATTTAGTAAAATTCCTTGTTTTTTTATTTTAATTTTCTATAGATTTCAGTTTTTATTAATATATATCATACAGTAGAAAAAAAAAATACAAAAGAAATATTTAAATTAGATATTAGTTGATAGGAAACAGTTTAGTATAATTTATTAATTATTTTATCATTAATTGTAATCAAAATTAAATTTATTTCATTATCTAAGTAAAAGTGTCTATTATATATAAAAAATTTTTTAATTTTTGAATTTTACTATTTTGTTGAATTTGAACAAAATTTACAATTTTTTATCTAAATGAATGTAGATGGCAGCACGATTTTTTTATAATCGCTCTTACAAGTCTAGAAATGCCTATTAATCAGTTATTTAATGTGGTATTATAACACGTTTATTACGGTTTGATACATTTAAAAATGTATTTTCATTCAATTTAGGTATATTTGAAGCTTGTAATCTATACGTAGAATATAACAAATATGATTGTTTTGAACAATTTATCACATTAGGATTGTTATTTATTATGTAAAAAATGTATGAAAATATAAATTTATAATGCTGTGCGATATTATTACTGTCTGTGATTTCGTTAGTTTAATTTCTATACTATAAAAGAAGAATAATGCATTTGTATTTTTTTTTTTTTTTTTTTTAACGTTTCCACTTTATCTTAAGAATAAACGAAATGGAAGACTACTTCTTAACTTTGAATTTCATAGGCTTTTTTAAGTTTTTTATAAATTTAAAAATTATGTCAAAATAGAAAAAAAAAATTTCAATTTTAGTAAAAATTAAAAATAATCGAGGTGAATAAAAATTATGATAATTAAATGGATAAGCAGAAGGTTTATTAGAAATCACAATACTAAAAATTTATCTTTGTAGTTTTTCAGAGAAAGGTCTTTTAACATGCAACTTTGACCATATGTACACGAGTTGTGTTATGTTACTAATTTTAATGATCAAATTTCCATAATATTTAATGTCATAAAATATTTTAAATAGTTTTATTTATACGTTAGTTGAACCTATGTATAAATTTTTTTTTTAAAAATCATTCATTATTATCGGTTACTTTTTAAGTTTTTTACTAAGGAATGTCCTTAGTTGTAAATATATGTGGATATAAAATTTTAATTTGATTTAATGTTTAAATGTTAAAGTGGAATTTAAATTTATCTATAGAAATTATAAATGATGCAGGAAAAAAAGGGTTTCAATTTAATAATGTTCATTTGTTTTTGCATATCTTTGCATAATGATTTTTTTTTGTTTACAGAATAAAGTAGATTATAAAAAGGACAGTGAATGAAATTTATGGTCAACTCTTTTTACAAAATACTTCATAACTGCGTCCATAAAAGTAACAAGTACCGCAATATAAATAAACAATGCATACACATTTTTCTGTTCATTTATTCTACGATAGTAGAGTGTTGAACAGTATCATTTACTGTGAAGAAATCTAACTCATTGAAAACTAAGGAAAATATCTTCTCTCGCTACTTCCCTATTTTTTTAAATTTAATGCCAATTTATGTCAAAGTTAAATTGCCATTTTTGTAATAACAATATATGCATAGCAGGTTACTAATTTATTAAAAAATATAAGTATACGACTAAAAAAATTAATTTAAGAAATTTTAATAAGCTAATGAGTATTTCGTTTCTCCCTGTTGATAAAATAAAATTAAAAAAAAAAAACCCTCTAACATTTAAAAGCAGATGTAATGGGTAGGTCTCCTTTTGAAATTTTTTTTTTTTCAAAATGTATCAATATTTTAATAAGCTAATGAGTATTTCGTTTCTCCCTGTTGATAAAATAAAATTAAAAAAAAACCCCTCTAACATTTAAAAAGCAGATGTAATGGGTAGGTCTCCTTTTGAAATTTTTTTTTCAAAATGTAACAATATCAAATAAGTCTCATTTACATTTAAAAAACAGATGCAATTAGTAGGTCTCCTTTTGAAAATAAATTTTTTCAAAATATAAAAATACCAAATAAGTCTCATTTACATTAAAAAAGCAGATGCAATGGGTAGGTCTCCTTTTGAAAACAATTTTTCCAAAATATAAAAAAAAACATCAAATAAGTCCCTTTTAATTAAAAATAAAATAAAATAAAAACATTTAATCTTCAACCATACTTTGACTTTATGGAAGCAGAACAAAAAACGTCTCTCCCATTAGTAAACTGCAAAAAGAATCAAGGTTTCTATTTATTTTCTGTGATCTTTATTACTTGATAATTGCTTTTTTAATGAAGTAATATATCTTGCTTATACACAGTTGCACATGTACAGTACTTTCTAGAAGGGAATGCAACGCCTACGAACATTCAGCTTTGTTTCTGGCATGCGCTTTCTATAACAAAAATATAAAGGGAAAGAGTAACAATTAGTAATTTTGAAATTCATGGTAATTAATCTGCTCGCCTAAAATTTTCTTTTAAAAATTTTCTTATCAACTTGGAGTGATTTAAATTTGAAAAGTAAAAAAGTGTACAGTGCCCTTCTTTCAAATCGTCCGTGACCCTTAAGGCCTTATCACACGGCAATTTCCAAAGCTCTTACCATTCAGCAAACCATCGATGCGGGTAATGTTATTTTATGACGTCACTTGTATTTCATTGGATCTCACACATTCAGATGCAAAATGAGTAACGTATTTAATTAATAGAGATTAAAAGTTCCTGGTACTCAATGCCATAAAGCAACTAGTTTCTCCGTGTGACAAGGCCTTAAGGGATCTGTTTCAGAACCCCTGAAATAAGATATAAAGGGCTCACATGTACTCCAAGATTTAGTGACTAGCAATCTGCCATCGAAAGTCCTCCCCAAAGTATTTTGATAAACAATAGCTGCTGTATATGTTGTGACTGTAGGGCTAAAGCTGTGTTGTTTGCTTTGCTCAGGTGTGCAGGGAATACCAGCGGGGCAACTGCAAACGTCCCGAAACCGAGTGCCGGTTCGCCCACCCACCTGACCACGTGACCGTGGACAGCGCGGAGGGCATGGTCACCGTGTGCATGGATTATGTGAAGGGTCGATGCTCGAGGGATTTGTGCCGCTATTTCCACCCGACGCCCCATCTGCAGGCCCAGCTAAAGGCCGCCCAGAGTCGAGCCAATGCTGCCGCCACACAAGCTGCTATGGTAGGACACTTGCTTCTTCCTCTTCCTCTCTTTCCTGCATGTCTTCATTCTCTAGCACCGCCATCAGTAACCTGAGCAAATGCAACGCGATTTTTAAACAAAAAATATTAAAAAAAAAAAAAAAACATTATTAGAAATCCATTGACAGCTCGTTTTAAGTGTTCACTTTTTTAAGACTGTCAAGCTTTTGCCATTGCTTCCTTAATTAACATTAATTTTTTTTTTCTTTGAGCCATACTTTTAATTTGTGCAGTAGTATGATTCAAATCGATAACTTAAGACAAACAATTAACATCGCAAAATGCACAACTAGGCGATCGATTTGTTAACTTTTGGTTCTATATAAAGCTTTGCCACTGCTTTCTAAACACTTTTAATTTTCTTCTTTAAGCAAAGTGTAATGACTAATGTAGCATGAACAAGATACATAACCCCGAGAAAATGCAAAATTAATGTTTCGCGTTAAACATAAATTTACTGAAATAATCAAGAAATCCTTTGGCGACATTAATCTAATATGAGTGTCAAAATGAGTGATCGAATAAACATTTAACTTTAAGAACTATAAGGCATCGTCGTTGATAAGACATTTTAAATTTTCTTTTTAGGTCAAAACCTTGTAACCATTAAGTATTTAATTAAAGAAATCAAGTGATAACATTTCACAGTAATTCCAGTTTTTTAGAGAAAAGAAAAACATACTTGAATAAGATAAATAATAACTATATTATTATTAAACCATATTAATTATGTCTAATAGTATTCAAATTTATATTTTTATTTGATTGTAGGTATTTATATGTTAACTAATTTTATAACAAAAAGCAAAGGAAAAAAATTATAAAATAAACTTTTTTATTATTCTTCAAAAATAAATTGTATTTCGGTGTTTCTCAAGCTGCATTTAATTAATTAATATTCATTTCCATGCGTTTAAAATGAGATCTTATTTGTAAGACTAGGAATATGAGTTAAATGTTATACTTTATAACATAATTGTTAATTCACTTTTTTTTTATAACTAAAATGAAAAAAGCGATTCGACAAAAACTTATTTAATGACTTTTTTTATCTTTTGTCAAACTAAATCAGGCAAGCAAACTAAATCACAATTCATTTTTTTTATTACTGAAATGAAAAAAATTATTTAATGACTTTTTATTTCTTTTGTCAAATTAAATCAAACAAACAAACTAAATCAGAATTCATTTTTTTTATAACTGAAATGAAAAAAAACTTATTAAGTGACTTTTTATTAAAAAATAAAAATTTTCAAACTAAATTGCAGTTTTTACATTGAATTTGAAATGAGTTTTCCTTAAAGAAAATTAATTATTTAATTAAAATTCAAAATATAAATAATAATTTAAAATAAATTAATTATTAATTAATTAATTAATTAATTTTTTAGTTGTCCTTATTAAATATAGCAAAGCATTAAAATAATTCCAGTTGTCCTTATTAAATATAGCAAAGCATTAAAATAATTTCAGTTGGTATCAATTAAAAAAAATGGGAAAAATATTTTTTATAGTATAGCCTTTTAAATTCTCAAACAGGAAAAAAAATTATTATCTTAAACTATCACTTTAAGAAGCCTTTTAACATCTGGCGCCAAGTATTTAATTTTCTTTCGCAATCAAGTCTCTTTTTTCATTGCTTTGAAGCCAAACTTCCGTTGACATCTTTTCTTTCGCTTCGTACGTGTTCATTACTCATCGATCTTGCCTTCAGAATGAATGGGTCATCCACCGTCTGGTCAGCATCATGGAATTCATCTCGTGACCAGCCATCACGCTCTGGTGTTTTTACTCTAAATGACATTTACCTTTCTACTCTTACCTCCGCAAAAAGGGAAAAAAGTACACCTTTTAAAAAGTATCTCACGTTTCAAAGTATCATTAGAAAGCGAAAAGCGCCGCAATCGAGATAATGGGGTTGATTCCTACAGTCAAATTGTTTGTGTGCTAAACCTTCCTTTGCGTGTGCCACTTAGTTCACTCCTAGCTCCACCTGGTGGTTAATATATGGACCAATGACCTTCCGTCCATCGAGATCGCTATTTTTGTCCCCAAACTGGAGACACTGCGACCGCACCTGTCTCGGCGAACTGGTCCCATCTGGTCTAGACGAAACGACGCTGAAACTATTAACAATAGACCAACCTCCTACATTGAGCCACGTTTTATCATCGTTTGATGTTTAGTTAGCGCCCCATTTCCGGCTCCAGCAACTTAAATAAAATTAATCGTCTAACGGCCGCCCCTGCTCGAAATGTCGGGAAAAAGATGGAATGTGAACGAGAGGAATGGGTTCAATTTGAACGAGCCACTTTTCTTTGGATTTCGTTGGAGGCGCGTTTTGAATTTACGACTCTTTCCAATGGAAAAGGAAATGGGTAGATGCCTCCCCACCCCCTAAAAATTAAATAACGTTGATGGCAAAAGACAATGAATTTTTACAGAGAAATCACTTTTAATTTAATTTGTTAGGATGTCTTATGCTGATGCTTGGAGGGGAAATGTGGCTGTATTGCATTTCCTGTGTCGAGACAATGTGGCTCAGAATTGCTGTATTGTTGTTGTCTCCTATCTCTGTAGCATATGGATGCAAAATTGTCTTAAAAGAATGGCGAGAAATTTCTTTCTATAACATTCTAATTCATTTTATGACTATTGTTTTAATTTTTTTCCTTTTTATTTAACATGAGAATTGTTCTTTTAATTAACATTTTGATCTTTTAATATTAATTTAAGTAATACTGGAAAAAACAATCAACAGATTATAATATGTAATTTATTATCAAGCAGTTAGTTTTGGTCATTATTTAAATTTGTAAAACGATAAACAAACTCTAATTTGAAAAATTTCATTGCTAAATATATATAGATATGCAAGTTTTATGTTAATTTATTTTTAAAAAAATATTTCTAACTAAAAACATGTTTTTCTTCATAAATGTTCAGGAGAATCTTTGAATTCAAACGAAAACAGTTATAATTAATGGTTCTGTAGAAGCAAACACCATTAACATTGAACAATTAATAAATGAACACAATAAAAGTTGCAAAATTTCTGTGTTTTTATTGGTAAGGTAAAATTAATTTCCAATCGAAAACTCAGCTTTAAAATATTTTTATACGGAGTTTTTCAAAAGTTTTGTAAAACTGGCTTTTCCTTGTGGTGACTCTACGGGCAGGAAAACATGCATTACAGTGAAAGAGAAAAGTGCACGTGGGATTTGTACAAAGTCAAAACTTAATCATTCACTCTTTTCTCTTTTTTTATCGTAATACCTTTAAACAATATTTTTTTATCATAATACATTTAAACAATATTTTTAATCGTATTACATTTAAACAATATTTTTTATCGTAATACATTTAAACAATATATTTTTTTTTATATTCATCCATAGAGAACTTTCTGTAACAATTTTCAAGTATTTTTTTTTTTTTTAATTCAAGTATTTATTTTGTTTTTGTGCTTGAGAAACACTGAATACAATAATTATTTGCCAATTAGAAATAGTTTTTTTTATCAAGTTAATTAAATATAAAAAAATCGTTTTCTTTAGGATTAGGATATATGAATTTTCTTTAGATTTATTAAAACTTTCATTGACTCTAAATACCCAATCGTTCATTATTTTTTTAATCTGTTTAAAGAATTCATTTAAGTTAAAATATTTCAATGAATTTAAGTTATTCTTATGTATGTGTATGAAAGATAAAAAAGAAATATGCCTTGTCGTAAAAATTTGTTCTTTGGGTTGGCAAGCAATAGCAATAGTATATTTGCTTTTAATGTTGCAACTGGTACTTTAAAAATATCGATAAAAATATTTGCATGCATGTATGTTATTTAATATAAAATATTTCTAGATTAATCAATGTAATTGTGCTGCTATGCTTTCTTTTCAACATGAAACATTCATAAATACTTTTTGAGGTACAAATACAGGTTGCTTAAATTTTAATATTTAACTAATCTAGCATAAATATATAATGTATACAAATGTATACAAAAAAAAATAAGAAATAAAGCATAGTTATTTAACTTTTGGGAGCAAATTAAATTTTTTTAATTACTAATAAAAAATTAGAAATATTATTAGAGTACATATGTGACTTTTAAAATATGGAAATTATTTTATTAAATTATTTTTAATCATTTGTTTAAACAAAGTGCTTATAAAATTTTGGAAGTGAAGTATAAATTTACATCTTTGATTCCTAACATTTTTCCATCTAATCTATGTATAATAACCAACATCTATAACAAGTATGTAACGTAACATAACATCTAACATTTATCATATTGATAAATACTTTCTCTAATCTATATTACTTTCGAAGTCATATTGCTAACTTCATATTCTATTACAAGTTTTCCAATATCATTAATTATAATTAGTGTAGCATCCAAACTGCAGCCACAAAATAATTTACATGATTTCTTATTCATTATATATAGCTGCTTGACTTATATTATAGGCTAACAGAGAAAAGTTATTTCGCTTCGTTACTCGGATTTTCTATAGCATAATATGTTAACATCAAATTAAATTAAACTAACTCAAATTATTCTATATTCTGACTATTTCCTTTTCATGCACAAAAATGTAAACTGCAGATGTATTTTAAAACATTTCTTCGTATCAAAATGCAACTTAAAATTTAAAAAGTTGCTCTTTTTTTTAAAAAAAAAAAAAAAGAAATTTGAGATTATTTCATTTTAATTCATGAATATTTCTATTTTTTTAAATATTAAAAAAGCATTTAAGAGTGAAAATTGCTAAACTCTGTTAGCCTGCTTTATTTTAAAAGTGGAAAATAGATTTTATGCTTTAGAAAGTATTTGATCAATTCTGTTGTTTGGTTATTTAAAAAAAAAGTTCTCCAGTGATTGAAAATAGAGTTTTTATTAAAGCATATAAATATAATTAATTTTAATTATAAAACTCTAAGCATAGTATCGAAACAATTGTGCATAGTCTAAACATAGTATCAAAATAACTCTAATCATAGTATCGGAATAACTCGAATCATGGTATCAAAACAACTCTAATCATAGTATCGAAATAACTCTAAGCATAGTATCAAAATAACTCTAATCATAGTATCGGAATAACTCGAATCATGGTATCAAAACAACTCTAATCATAGTATCGAAATAACTCTAAGCATAGTATCAAAATAACTCTAAGCATAGTATCAAATTAATTCTAATCATAGTATCAAATTAATTCTAATCATAGTATCAAAATAACTCTAATCATAGTATCGAAATAACTTTAAGCATAGTATCAAACTAATAACTAAGCGTAGTAACAAAATAACTCTTAAGCATAGTATCAAAATAATTCTAATCATAGTGTCAAAATAACTCCAAACATAGTACGAAAATAACTTTAAGCATAATATCAAAATAATTCTAAACATAATATCAAAACTCTACGAAATATAACCTGCTCTTTAAATCTAACTTATAGTACTTGGACAATTATTTATGAAAAATAAACTTGGTAACTAACATGTATGAATAGTTATGCTGCTTAAAAAAAATAATCCTCTGAAACCATGATTCTTGAACTATAATATAAAATAAAAATTCTGTATTTTCTAATAATTTTTAAATATTATATCCTTTTTTGCGTAAACATTTTTTTTTTCAAACCCTTAAAATATGTGATTATAAGTATAAAAATAAACGATTACATGAAAAAAAAAAGACTACAGAACAGATATGAAATGTAAACATTAAGATTATTTGATAACCAAATACGGCTTCCTTAATTTCGCTGGATCAAGCATAAAATCTGTTTTCTGCTTTTAGCTTAAGCTGTGTCTGAATGTTGAGCTGATTGGAAGTTAATGTGCTGTTTTTTTCTCTTCTGTCTTTTGTTGTGTATTATTTCCTTTGGATTTCCTGCTCTGCTTGCTGTTGACGAACTCTTTCTCTCTCTCTGCTTCTGCTTCCACACACACGCTACTCTAGCCCAACGCTGATGCTAAGAAGAGGCTGCACGATTCTTCAACACAGGTTCTACAGCAGCGCCCGCCCACTGCTACAGACAACATGCTTCTGGTACAAATCACTCTTCTGTTTTGTGCAACAGAGTGATTTGGGAAATCACTGGGATTTCTGAGAACTCCTAAGGCTGCTTATAAAAGTGTTTTGAAAAATCAGGTTTTGGTTCACAAAAAGGCCTATAAAATATTACCTGAACTGTATACGATGTCATATTAAATGTAAATGCAAATATATCTTCTCGTAATTATGGATTTAAAACAAAATAGCACCCACGTTTCATTAATTTTGTTTGTTTGTTGATCAGTTATCTGGGGATTTTTTTTATTCCAAATAAGAACGAAGTTGCTTTTTGTTTGGGATTAAAATGGGCAGATTTGGCTACTTTGTGTTCATGTAAGGCAATGGTTCTCAAATTTTTTTTTTGTATTTGTACCCATCTAAACGAAAAATAATTCTGACCCCCTCTACCCCTTCTTTCCAAACATTGAATTGTAATCATTGAAAGTATTAGTAGTTTTGATGTCACAATTAATTTCATAGGAGCAATATATGAATTTAATTCAATTTTATAACACTCAGAATATTCTGCAAAAGAGTTATTATTTGTTGCAATTAACCAACTTGTATGTTAAAAATGTAACAATAACTAACTAACACATGTTTAATTTATTACTACAAAAATAATCGAATAGTTAAATATAATTTAAAGCTAATGAAATGATTGGCCTATTAAAGATTTTTTTTATGTGATTACACTTTTTTTTCTTTTTGTCAAAACCAAATATATATGTCATTCTGCCAATTAAGGAAAACCTACTTCCTCATAAAACGTTGTTGTAAGAATATTAATATCTTAATTTTTTTTTTTTTTTTTTTTAAATAGGAAAATTCTTACCATTTAGGGAGTGTAATTATTTGTAATTTTGAAATTCATGATAATTAAAATTTAAGTTCACCCAAATGTCCTTTTTTTGTTCTTTTAATTTTATTTAAGGTGCTTTAATTCTTTGTGAGAAATGCGCCTTTAGGGATGTACCACACAGTTTGAGAACCACTGCCGTATTGATTTGAACAATCTTTATAAATGTCATAAATAATTATTAAGTCAGCGATTCCTATTTCTATTTTGAAGATAGTTCACAATGAAGTGAGAAGAAATTGTTAACTGGTATGAATAAAAAAAATCTGAAAAGTTAGTTATTTAATCTTTTGAATGTTCCACATAAAATTCATTACGCATTTACTAACTAATAATTTCAAAAATCGTATTCTAGAAATGTTTTGAGAAATTATAATTTAGAGTAGGACTTCTACCTATTTCTAAGACATTTATTAAAAAATGGTACGACGATGTATCTTACTTATTTCATAAGTAAGATGCATCGTTTCGATGTACATTACAAAATCTCCGATTTATTCTTAAAAGTTAATTATAATATCCTTTTGTAAAATGTTTTTCATAATGAAGTTTTTTTATTTTTTCTGAATTTTATAGAAGAATTCAGTTGAATTGATTTTTATTTTGTTAGTTTTATAATTTCTTTGAGAAAGTGTGTGATTTTATTTTTGTTTGAAATTGAATTATACAAAATGCTTTATGATTTCTAAATTCATTATCGATTATTATGATTTTAATCAGTCATCCAACAGGAGGCCAACCATTATAATAATATAAAAGATTAAAATAATAATTATTCCATTACAATTTTCTGAACGAGTGTACCATTTTTTAATTCATATTTCTGATCAATTTAAACAATAACTGCTAATATCTTGACATTATGTAAATTGTTATAAATATATTTCATCTAGTGTGAGTGAGTCACTTTTACCAAAAGGCATTTTATTAAGCAGTCTTAAGAGTTTGTATTCTATATTATAGTAAAACTTTGACTATAAATATATGAGCCTTCATTTAACAAAATGTACAATTTAAAATAAATTTAGAATTACGTAAAATCATGATTACAATTTTTTATACTTTTGGGTTTTTTTTCTGCTTAAATATTTTCTTTTATCAATTCTCCTACTTTGATGACATTCGAATTATCAGTATAACGTATAGTAAAATCTTATCAAGTAGATATTCTACTACATCCTCAAACACTAAATGCTATCATTCTTTTTTTTTTTCCATTGACTTTCAATATGTATCAACAAATGAAGTAAAAATTTGTTTAATGACTTAAATATATGTATCTGAGATACCTCATTATCTGTATCTGAGATACCTCATTCCCCTACGTATATCGGTTTCCAAAATTAGTTTATTTTTTAAGGACACACTTGTATATTCTATAAAATATCAAATAAATACAAATTACAATCTGATTGACCTTTTCGATTAAAATTTATTTAGACCTTAATTTTATATTTTTACGAAATTGTATCATAATTTATATAATTTACATTTTTAAATAGCCTGTGTTTCTTGATTTAAATCATGTATTAAGTATCTAAATTTACTGGGGTTTTTAAATTTTATTTTACTATTATTATTATTTTTATTTATTTTTTTTTTTTTCAATTCTCTATTTGTTTCGTATTTCTTGTGTTGGAAAGCTATGTTTTATAATTTGTTTAATTTATTAAATAGCAGTTTTTTCTTATTTTATTTAGATTTATGCGAGTGGTATTTTAAAAAAATACAATTTTATATTTTCATGATTATCAGTGAATTTAATGTGTTTTTGCACTGCTTATAATATTTCTAACTAACATCTTTTTTCTAACTTTTTCCTGCATTTACAATAAACATTTTATATAATAATGTAATTATAATTTTAATATAATCTTTTATTTTATAATTTTAATGTTTTTCTTTAATATTACTCTTTACTATGGGTTACTTATTAATAAAGTAATGATTTTATGTGAATATGTATATGCATAAAACAATGTTTTGATCTTTTACTACTGTTTTTATTTGGTGTAAAAAAAAATGTATATTTTTAAATTGAGATAGACTTTTTTTAAATAATGAACATAAAAATTAGTAGTTATACACGAGTATTTACATTATTAATTATTAAGAAAATCCTCATTATTTATAATTTTTTCTTAATAAATATTATGAAATCATTATTTGAAATATTTAAGTGTGTGTGTAAAAACTTTTAAAGGTTATTATTGGAGAATTATTAAAAATTATTTTTGTTTATATTCAATGCAAGTTCTCATAATTTAAAACCAATCTCCATTTCAACAAATCTTTTTAACTTCATATTAATAAAAAAATTTTATGTATAAAATAACAATCTCGGGGCTCATATATTTATAAGTTTAATTATTAAAATAGTTATTCATTGCTTGTTTTTTATAGTTATATTTTAATTAAATCTTTTGAATGATAAAAGAAAATACAAATAATAAAATAGCATTTTAATAATAATTCTTTCGTTTAGAAGTATTATAAATCTTTTTATAATTTTTGTGTATTTCGAAATCATCAATTCTAAAATATCACCATTTCATTGCTAGTTATTTAAAAATATTTGTTTAAAATTTTTATCAGCCTTATTTGAGTGTTGTGTAATCAGCTATAATTATGTGTAATCATCTATAATACATCAAAGTATTGGTAATTATCTAATTTGTGTTATCCTTAATAAAAAAAGATTACATTTAATTAATTGATACTCACCCAAGCGTGACTTAAACTTTTCTTCATGCTTTGAAATAACACTGTGATATTTACATAAACTTGATGTTTTGATGAAAATATTTAGTATCTATAACTGTTTATTATAGTTATTATTATTTAATTTCAAAGGTTTTGTGTTATTTCTATTGTTATTTCAAAGGTTTGGATTTAAGGATACACAATTACGAGCTCGCAAAGAAACGCGAATTGCTCAGGAATAAAATTCGAATTCATGCTTTAGTAGCAAATGACATCGCATCTTACCATTTTTGTCCGTCTTTGCATTTCATCAGTTTTATTTCTTGCTTTCTTAAGGAGAACAACTGAATTCAATCGTTTTCGCATTATTAGCATTTAAAACCGGTTTTTTTATGAGCAAAAATGATTTTACTTGTTTTATTGATGGTATTTTTGGTCTTAATTATACAAATACAACAGTAAGTTTGAATGAATTGTTATATTTTCATGGAAAATGGTATCTAAAAAAATACGCGTAATTGTTTATAAAATACCCAGTGGCGTAGCAATAGGGTGGTAAGACGGACAAATTGCCATGTACCCTTGCCCCAGCAGAGAGGCTATGAATACAGGAAAGGCCTGACATCTATTATTACAAAATAAAAAAAAATGTGACAAATTTAAAAAAATGTGTGTCAAGAATTTGAACGTATTCATTTGTCTGAAAAAATATATCGTATCTGGTAATAGTAATAGAAACAGTTATGCGCGAGTAATCCCCATGCTAGGGACTTCGCCGATTTCTGTTTCGTGAATAGATACTTACAATATAGAAAGTGCGAATTCCCGCTGAAACCCATGTGCCATTAGGACATTTTAAAATTCCCTTATAACGGAATTCCCCTGATTCTAGAATAGGTACTTACAAAATTAAAATTGGGAATTCTCGCTGGCAAGTTAGAGACTTCCAGTAAATGGGGAAGTCCCTTATTTCGCGGATTCTCCATGCGTCACTATTATCTTACTTTTTGTTTCATCGGATCCGTGATCAGTCGTAAAGTTAATTAGTCGATTGTGGAAATTAGATAATAGCATGTCTAGTAATAGAAAGTATCTTAGTGGGAGTGAAAAACGAAAAAAAAAAAAAATAAGAAGTTACCTAAAATAAGTCAATACTTTAAGAGTGAGGAAGAAACAAATGAACAGTGCGGCGGATATGAAGAAATTAGCCGAACCGAAAGTGATAATAGAGAGTTTTTGCATAACTTTTTTTTATCGCCCGATATTTTCCTTCCTAACGCGCATGCTCATAGGAAGGGCTCAGTAGTGCAGTATTACAGATACGCATGCGCAATAGGTGCAATGTTTCCTATGAGCATGCGCACAAGGAAGAAAAAAATATCGGACGATAGAAAAACGTTATGCAAAAACTCTGTAATATCGCAGTCCTCGACAACACTGATCCAGAGACACCACAGCCCTGTACTAGCGATACAGATAATCAAAACCAAACCAAAGTGTAGTGATTAAAATTATCTTGGATAGAATTACATCTTCGTCATAAATTATTGATAAGCGTCATTTTAAAGTACTAAATGATCAAGTTAAACGGTTTGTGGTCCTAAAGGGGCATATCAAATCTAAAGGTACCTTTAGATAGTACTTTATTAAAAAGAAAAAACGATGAGGATAATTTGCATTGAGGGACCCCCATTCAAATAATTTACCACATGCCTCATATGGTATAATTACTCCACTAAAAATAACCCATAATAGTTTTCTCGAACTGAAATTTAAGTTTTTGTGTAGAATTAAATTAGTTTTCTCCAGTTAAAAACATCAACTCCCTAAATGAATCAAATTAGAATCACATGAAATTTGAAAATATCCAAATCGATTTTATAAGCCAAGGAAAAATGTTTCCAAATCTATAAGCTACTATTAACATGCATGTGCATTTTTTCTAACCTGGAAAATATAATATTTATTAAAATTTTATTATTATAATACTAAATCTGCTTTATAAAAAAATCCTTTTATAAAACCAAAATATAGTTTTATATTCTATTTTATTTTTGTAGTGAAAAAATTTGCTATTATTGCATAAAAACCAGACAAATTAATTTTTGTGTCATGATTTTAGACAAAAAAGAAAAAAAAAAAAGTACTGCTGAAATATAAAATAGTGAATTATTGTAATTATCATACTATCTTACATACATTATATATATCATCCATAGTAATAATAATTTAATTATAATTCTGTAAAGAATTTCGAAATAAAATAGAGTCAAAGCTCTAAATCAGAAAATTTATGCTAAATTATCATTTGCAAACATTCGAAAGTATTTTCGCATGAAACTCTATGGTGTGAATAAGACTACAAATTATGCTAGAATACATATATGCAAAACGCATGAGATCACAATTGCCTATATACTTAACTATAGTTTTTTTTATAATTGATAGAGAAATGTTTGCATTAAAAATTTCGTTTTTGAGGTTACTGAGTTACTTTTACTCAAATATTCTTAATTAATTTTTTTTTTTTTAATTTTAAACTACATTCTTTTAATGAATTCATATCCATGATTAAAAATAATTCGAAGTCAATATCTGAAAATTGTGTACATATTAACTACTATTAAAAAGATTTTTTAGTAACAATTTTATATGTGAAATTGTATTGCCTAATGCAGAACTGAGCATCTTTCAGTTGCTCATATTATATGTTAAATAATAACAAAGCAGTTTGTGTAGCATTCTTTTCTTTGCGGTTTTAAAGCTCAAAATGTTGCTTTGATGAGAAACGAAATTATGATATTTTTTTAATGAATTATTTCAGAAGACTGTATAATTGGTATTTCATAATTATAGGCTTTTCCTGGGATGTCCCCGTACAGCAAGAGACCCGCTATGGACAAAAGCGGTCTGCCAGTGTACCAGCCAAGTGCTGCAGCCTATCAGCAGGCTCTAACAATGCAAGTCCAGCAACCTTTTGTTCCCGTATCTTGTAAGTTGTTGTTCTTTCTGAGCATATATGAAAGCTTACAATAAATTTATGGTAAATTTATTTATGGTAAAATTCGGTAATATTTACGGTATGGTAAATTCATTTTAATGGAATACAAAGTAAACTTTTGCAGAACCATCATATTTTTGTGATATTTCTTAATATGTTTAAGGATGGTAAGGAAAATATTTAAACTCTTTTTAAGAGTTACAATGAAAAGTTATGTGTATTTTGTCATTCCTTTTTGTTATTTGTAAGTGTTTTTATCCTAGTTACATTCATTATGTTTATTCAAGCTTATAATTTTATATTTTATTTTTGTAACATATTGCTGAAATATGCAGTGTATCATATTTCACTTCTACAATTACTTCTAAAAATGTATGTGTTCAGTTTTTATACCCTTTTCTACTATTTATTAAAGTATATTTGTATTAATTATGTAATTTATTTACATTACACTTCACTTATATTAAACCCATTATCACCCATTATCATTATATCACCCATTAATATTAAAGCTTTTTCTTTAGCTTACATGAAGAAGTTTCATATTTCTGAGGATTTCTAAATATAGTTAAATGAATTCTGAACTCAAAATTAGAATCAAATCTTATTTTTACAAAAATTCATATTATACCATAATTTGTCTAGAATCCCCCCCGTGGGAGAGAAAAATAATATTCTAAACATTAAGAAAGACACATAACCGTTGTGGACAGTACAAGGGATCCCTAGCAAATTTAGACAGATTGCGACGCACATCATGCATCGGTTTGTACTAGTGGAACTACACTAGTGAAATTTATAATTTGTGCTAGGAATAAAGTTATAATTAAAGCATAAAAAGCACTTTACAGAAGCCAAATTATTAATTAACTATGATATTGATAAATATTTTCATCTCTCTGTCAAATATGAGAATAACAAATGGTAGGGAAAATGTCGCCTCTTTGGTTTAAAAGTTTTTGTTTTGTTTTTAAATTCACATCTTCTGCCCGATTTCGTTTGTTTAAATTTATAATATAATTTTTATTATATAATTGTAGAATCAAAAGCGTTCTATTAAACTTAAAAATTTTGTGTTAGTTTTGTTCCATTGGTGTAAAAACAGAACTTAAATGGTATATGATAACACCAAAGTACAATCGCGTATCAGTCACGGATTATACGCCATTACGGATTATACGAAATATTCTATTTTTGGGGCCAAACATGACATCTGCAGGTTATACAGAGTTGTGGATTAAAGGTAGGAAATCACAGTAATTCGAATTTGTTCAACATTGCGTTTTAGTAATAAACTTTCTAAAAGTAATGCATGTATTGTGATATCAAGTGTTTTAATTTGATTACAAGTCGAAGCCATTTCAACAATTAAAAGTTAAAATTTTTGTTGAATTTGGTTTGAAACTAAATTGTGAAGGGCATAAAATTTTGTATATTAAATACATTGTTATATTTCAAATATTAATTAATTAATAATAAATTGGAAAATTAATTTAGTGATTTCAATCTTTACAAATCAAACTATTATTTAACACTTCAATTAATCTTAAAAAAAATCGATTGATTTTCGACTTGGTGACTTTTGTGGATCATTTAATATATTTTACTATGAACATGGTCATTTAAAACAGTTTTTTTTGCAGATACTTGTCTCCCTTCAGCAGTTACTGGCCATCCCGCTGCTGTTCCAAGATTCTAATGTAAGCCATAAAGGAAGACCTCACTGAGAGTATTACATCTCTTCCAAAGTAAGTTCATAAATGCTTAATTTTAATATGTAAAGGCCTTTTCTTTAATGTTTTAAACGATGAATAATCAACAAATATAGTTAGCATTTTACAATCTTTATAACAATTATTATATCTTCGTGGCAATTATTTTATTTTTATGGCAAAGTTCAAATTATAAATAATTGGCACAAAAATATGTTTTTATTTGTTTTATATTGCTTATATATCTGCAAGATATCATGGCTATCAATTTTAAATCTGCTTTAAAATCGTTGAAGATTATGAGTTTAAATGGAATAAGACCTGCCAAATTTTTCAAACTTTTCCTGTAGATATTTTATATTTATTCTTGTCATTTAGATTTTTTTATATTAATCTTGATGGTTTGTTATAACTTTAACAAGTTGTGTTAAATTATTGTCTGGCTTAACAAAATAATCAGCATATTCATTTCTAGAATTATACAATGTCTCGATATCAATTTCAGCTTATAAAGACCTAAAAACCGACCATTTAATCGTATATTTAAATACCTTTCAAAGTCATACTAGTAGTGCATCATTGCTTTTTTTGAATGTTTGAAAATCATGTAAAAGAGGAACTTAACCAAAAAATTAATTTTTGTATCATTGAAAAAGAAATAACTAATATAAAATTTGAACAGTTCTGGACCAAGAGTTTTAATATTTAATTGCACATTTGCTAATATAATGAAATGAAAATATTGATTAAACAAAAGTGTAACTTGACTTAAAAAAATATTTTTGATGAAACAGTAAGTACTATAAATTTCAATAAATAAGAGACGATTCTTGAATAAATGAATAATTAATTAATAAAATGAAACAAGGAATATTTATATCATTTTTGGAATAAACTTTTGTGAATGATTTAGAAATAAAGCTGCGTAAATGTAGAGTACATTAGAAAACTGGATATGCTTATTAGAATGGAAATTAAAAATAGAAAAATGTATTAAGTCAACCTTATATTTTAGAAAAGTTGATCCTACATAGATAAAAAAAATCATTTGAAAAATAATATAAAAAATAAAAAAATAAAAATTTCTTCACATTTGCAGTCTGATTTTGATAAAATTCTAGATATTAATGAAAACAAATCTTATCGCAGATTTCTTTGTGAGAAATTATTCTATTTTTGTGTTCATTTAAATTTTAAAATTGCCTACTAATATGAAAAACATTTTCACTCTTAGCAATTTCTCATTTGAATTTCCCAAATTAGGAGTCTGCTTATAAATGAATATTTCTGCTAAGTTCACTAAATTTTTATGTCAGTATTTTTCTCTTATAATTTTTTTCTTCTTTTTCTTTAAGGATTTTTGGAAGATAAGTGGGGTCACCTAAGCAGCAAGAGTAAAAACAGTCAGCCTCTTTCTAACTATGAGGTGCTCTTCATAGATTGAGCATTTCAATTTCCAGGATTTTCTGGGGTGGGATTACGAGGAAATGAGCCCCAATCCAAGGTTATGGAGTCTCATCCTCAGACAGTCTGTGATAAGGAGGCAGCACTTTAGAGGCTCCCTTGTGTATGACACAGGGACATCTCCACTTGTGATGGGCGTCTAGTCAGGTGGTACCATGATAGATCTGAACTAAAGAAGTGTCTCTGAATTCCCTCCCGATTCTTTCTTATCACATTTGCCTCAGAAACCCGAATTCCTGGAGATAGAAATGTTTTGATAAACTCTTAAGCAACTGGTGGTTTTTACTCAGTCTCTTAGGGAGTAAAAAGGCCTCAATGAAATGATGATTTCCTTGGTCAAGTGAAAAATTAGTTGTGCAATCCATCTTTCAACAGCCTTATAATGAATTTAATATTTAAAAAATTTAAGTGATTAAAAGAGAGTGATAAGTTTCCAAGTAAAAAAACTAACTTGTTTCCTATTATTATTATTATTATTATTATATGACTTTTATTTGCATTACTTTTTTATTTTACTGAAGAAACTTCTTTGTCACTCTTTTTGTAAATTTTATTCTATCTATATGAATTTGATATATATTTTTATTATGATTTGACACTTGTTATCACAATTTCTAAATATTTGATTTCTCTATACAAAAAAAAACAAACATGACGTTTTAATTATATATAATTGTGTATTTGTTGTTTGAATATCATGTTAAATTTATAATTTACTAAATATATGGCATAGATTTTTATTAGGTCTTAAAAATGTTGTAAAAAAATTTTTTTTTAAATGTTTGATAGTTTGAAATAATTTTTCTTACGAATATATATTGTTTATTCATTTGTAAAATCACAGATCCTAGTTTCTTTAACATTTGTTGGGTATTTCTAAATAATTACATTAATTTATTACTAGATTTATGGTGTAAAATTCTTAATAGGATGTTGCATAAAACAACCAATAAAAGTATTCTTTTTTTATCTTTGAAAACATGCATATTTTTTTATCTTCATTTCTAAAATATATTCTTTTTTTTTTTTTTTTTTTTTTACTTCCTTAGTTATGCAACTATTCATACTTCATTGTAAAAGATTGATATTCTCTTATTTTTGTTTAATAAATCCTTATAATTTTATAAAATGAAAGTTTGGATGAGCTGCATCACAGGCCAATGACATCTTTGTTTCATTAGTGACTGGGTCAGAGGCCAAAAAGTCCGGGGCCAAAGTTTCCGGAAACGGTTAGAAACAACATTTCTTTGTCTGTGTTCTCAGTTATCTGTGTGAATGTTGATTTTTTAATCAATTTGACCATTTAGTTCATGTAATAGTATATGCAAAGAGATTAAGGAGAGAAATTATTCATATGTTAACTAGTAGTGCAGTTTGTTGACTTTAAAAGAATTCTAGCAGGAGGGATCTGTGTCTCTTGTTAGGGAATGGAAGTTATGGTTTCTTGAAAAATGATATTTTTAATAACAATTGTTTGTATGTCACATTGTTTTATTACTTGCATATCTTTGTATGTGTTAGTAAGGTAATGTGAAACTGTTACAAATGTTTTTGTGGATTCTAGATTAATGAAACACTTGAAGAATTTTATATGATAAAAATACTAAAGTATTCTAACTATGGTGGCAAAAATGCTGCCTTTTTTTCCGGTGATACAGTTGCAATGATTTCAGTTGACTAAAGTAATCTTCTAGCTCCAAAGAGCTTTAAGACTTGCGACTCAGGCTATACAGAAAAGCAAAGTACTTTGTGAATAACAATACTGTGTTATCTTTTTTATTGGTAGTTTTCACTCAAAGAAAATTTAGAATTTGTATTTGTAGACAGTTGCATGTTTTGTAACAAATATTTTAGTACACTTGGATTCTAAAATTGTATCACATGATAGATCACAAATAAATTTAATTCTATATTTCCAGGTAAAACGACTGGCTTAGAACTGTATTAAATTCTTTATTAAAATTACTTACAGAATAATCTACTATTAAACATATTTTCAATAAGCTAAACATACAAATATTGCACATTTTTAATATTGGTGTATCTTCTTAAAGTACATAAATTCTACAAAAAAGAAGTATTTTTCTTCTTTAAATTCCCTTTTGACTCATAGACACAAACTGCGTAGTTATCCCTTTCTAGAACAAGTTTAACATAACTCATTTATTCTAAATTTCTAGAGGAATCTGCACTGATTTTTGTTGTTTATTAAAAATAAATTGAAAACAAGAGAAATATGGTAAATTAGCATTTTATATTACAAATGTTTATAAGAGCTTTCAAATAAATAAATGATATTGGGAAGGACTAATTTCTTGCAACAATTCTGGATCATTCCTTTGGTCAAATGTTAAATAAGTCATGATTAATATGTTGATGTTAAAATATCAAATCTTTTTTTTGTTGGCAATATATAGTTTACAACATATACATTATATATGTTGTTTGATAAAATATTATTTATAGCTTTGAAATTAGATTAGCCTTCTATATAGCTTGAAGTTCTACTTACTCTTCTTTTTTTTTATTTATAACACTGAATTACAGTAGTAGTTTGTACATTTTGGAACATTATCTAAGAGAATTGTAACAAATTTTGAAGCCCAATGTATACGTGTTGTATAACAAAGTATAAATTTATGTTTAAGATGCATGAAATATGATTATCTCTGTGTAGATAAGTGTTAAACAAATATATTTCAATTGGGAGGTCTGCTGTTGACCTTTCAAATAATCTTTTTTAACATTCAATGATGTTACAATATTTTAATTTGTATCAATGTGTGGTGTGTATATTCAAATTGAAATTTCTGTTACCCATGTAATCTAATTGTTGCTTCTTCTTTGATAAGAATAAGTATACTGTCATATTTTACAAGATGTTTTAATATTAAGATCAAAAACTGCCTGTCTTTCTAAATTTTGATTAAAAATTATCTGCAAGTACTGATAACATTCATTAAAAATATATGCACTGTTATCTGTTAAAAAAATCTTTTTTAAAAAAGAATTTGAGTATTTTTATGAAGCTAATAAGTAATTATGCTAAGATAATTTTTAAAAAGAAATCTGTTTATCAAATATATTTAGTTTTACTATTATATATTCTATTTGTACTTCAGTAATAAAATCTAAAATTGTAAAAAAGACAAATATTCAAAATTACTCTTTGTTTGAAGCAGATTGCACCTAGTTGAACTACCAATTAAAGGTCTTCACAAAATAAATGCAGCCTGTGATGATTAAAGTTCCTTTTAAGCATGATATTTTCATTCATTGTGAATATGTTATTAGCATATTTTATGTAAAGGAACAAACATTGGTTTTGATTAAATATTTTCATCTTGTTAGGCAGGTGTGAATTTTCATTTTGTTTGCAATTAATATTCTATGTATTATATATATATACTATATACTCATGAAATTTTTGTGAAAGCTTTAAAATAATGGGCTTATTATTTGACAAAATGTACTTGAAGCAGTGTATAAATGTGTTTTCTTACATGTTATTGCTGTGTTTCATATCGTAAGCTATCAGTATGTTCTGCACATTCTTCTAGATATCTACCTATATGAACATGACATCAAGACAAGATAAAACCCATGGGCTGTAACATAGCTTGAGAACATTCACATCAATGCTATGAGACATTTATAAAATCTATGAAGATATGATGTTTGAAATAATATGACGTCTTGAATATATTGTTACCTTCCAAATGTATGATCTAAAATTGTGGGTTTAGTGTACTTGATCGTATATTTAGATTAAACGCATGTCTTAGTAGAAAGTAGACATATGAGTGTACAGCACTTGAAAAAGTACACAGTTTATACTGTTATCATATACTATGTGTGTATATATACAATGATTATATACATATATTATATATTTAAAAATGTGCCAGTCATAAGTTACATTGTGTGATAAGGACTCTTGTTCCCCTGAGCGTTAAGGCTTGAACTGTCATAAAGTCCTATATAACTAGCAGATGAGTCAAAAATTCTTCGTGCCTCTCAGAATTGAATGCAGAGTTTTAAATTATTATGTTTGTTATTCAATACACTTTTATCTATTAATATATAAAATCTTCTATATAGCCGCTGAAAATTTTGCCGAGATTTATATAAAGATTTTTTAAAATAAAGCTCTTTGATATGTTTAAAGAAAAGATTGGGTACAATTTTGTAATTGGTAAACTTAATGCTTAGCTAAAACTGCCGTCTTAATAGATAAAGAATAAAGCACAATCCCTAAATCTAGCATCTGCTTTAATAAGTGCTTCAGCTTAGGCTGTTTCTTTTGTTTTGAAATGCCTTTCTGATCTTTACCTAAAAGAAAAGAAAATATCTAATATGGGCCTGAATTATTTTTACACCCCCACATCCAGTTATTTAATTAATTGTATATTTGATCTTTTTATTTGAATTTTCAACATTTGATTTCTGTAATGGTGAGTGATGTAATGGCATTATTAATGTAAAAATTATTAGTGACTATTCTGCTTTTTTTTTTTTATCATCTAAACGACTAATATTACTTGAATTATTAAATTATTACTATTGAAACATAAAACGTAATTTGCAGCTACAAATATTGTTGTTGTGACTTTAAAATGATAACTTTTCAGCTGTAAACTTTAATTAAAAAAATAACTTTGAACTTATATATCTTAAAAAATAACTTGGAACTTATATGCAGATCACTGATAAATATATATCAATATATAATAATTTTTATTAATAAAGATGCACATAGTACCAAATAAAAATATTTTAAATTTAACTTATTCAAATAATGATCATAAACATTTGCTATCACAGCAAAAAATACATATTTACCAAAAGTTTGAAAATGGAATATTAATAGCTTTTCTTTATTCCACTATATGGACTACTTTTTAAAACCCTGTGTAGGTTATTACCATATTAACATTGAAAAGTGCAAGTTTGTCTTTTTTTATTTTTGCCGTGCATCACTTACCATTAATTTTAATTAAATTTTTAACTTTAAATTTATAATTATTGTAAAAAGAAATATTTTTTTTTAATTTAACTTTTCTAAAAATAATGTGTTCAAAAGTATTTATTCTCTCTATATATGTATAAGTTGTATATATATATCTATATATATATATATATATATATATATATATATATATATAATAATATACATACATACATACATATACATATTAATTTTGTGAGCAGCATATACAAATTAAGTTCAGCAAATTATCTATATATAAAGAAATTCACTCTGTATAAAAAATAATAATAAATAAATAAGTATAATAATAATAATATGCATTTTGATGAATTGTAATCAACTTTAATGCACCTGCGAATAAGAAATATTTAATCACTAAAAAAAATTTTTGATTCCCTGAATAGTTTGCAAAATTTCTAATATAATATATTTGGTTAGATTTCAAAATATTTATATTCTGAGGCTGCTGAGTGCAAAGAGAGGTTTTGCTCTAACATCTACTTTCAACCTATCTTGTTACCAACTGTAAGCTCTGGCAGTTGTTAATAGTTCAAGAAGTAACTTACGCCTGCTATTGTAGAAAATATTCAAGTTCTGAATTGTAACTGGCTACATTTATCCTTTTGTGACTGTGTTTGGAGACGTAGCTTGTAACTGCTAATGCTATATGAAGTTTTCATTGCTGTATACTCCTGCATTGCTGTATTACCAAACTTCAGTATACTAATGAATAAAATTACCTTTCTTATTGTTGCCTCTATTTTTTTTCTTGAACAATATATTTATAAACATATAAAGAAATAATTTACTAGTTGCATACAAATTTTACATTAATGCATATGAAATTGTTAAATTCTAAATAGGCATTGTATGTGATATTAAATTATTAAAACCACATATGCTTTACTGTTTGAATTCTTTAAAATTATTAATTGCTTGAGATAATTTGCTTTACAATTTTATATTATATAAAATAATCTTTTAAAATAACCCAAAGCACATAATGTGAAATTAATTTGAAACCAAAAGGCAAGAAAAGTCATTGCTTTTATTGAACACCAGCAGTTGCCCGTCTACATAAAATAAAACATTTTTAGATTTGCTAATTTTATTAGAAAAATGATATTAATAAGAAGCACAAATTATCGCTTAGAAAATTGTAAAGGAAAAATTATTCTGAATAGCTATTTATAAATAAGAAAAATTTAGAAAATAAAATAGAAATGAACTGGTATAATAAAACACTTGAAAAAAAATATATTTAAAAAATAATACAATCAAATAAACTTAAAAAATTTACCATTTTAATTTCAAGAAAATTTCTAAAGATAAAAAACTATAAACCTATCTATTTTGGCATCAGATACAAAATAAGGTAAAAATAAATACTGACAGTTTTTTAGATATCCTGCACTACGCATTAGATTAAAAAATATGAGAAATTCTATGAAAAAAAAAATTGAGATGGCAAATGCTGTATTTTTAAAATTATGTTATAACATACACACACACATAATCCATTTTTATATAGAGATATTATTTAAACTTATTGAAAATAGTAAAAAAATGTACAGAACAGATTTCTGATAAAAAAATTATTAAAAATAAATTGATTAAATAATTCCTAAAAAAATAAACTTTTGACCTGATCGCTCTTAAAGTGAATTCTGAGGGATTTTCGGACATGAAAAATATAAATCTTATTGTTTAATATCTCTGAAAAAATTTCACTTTCTTGAAAACTCAATTGTATTGTTGTAAAATCAAAATAAGTTAGCAGTTTATTTTATTTGTTAGTGTGTGTATGTAGCATCGGTGGTTGTTCCATTTATGCATACCACGAACGGCTCTCCGACTGGTAATAAGAGGAAGACTTTTATGGATAACTGTCCCGCATTTACATATTGTAAGGGAGAAAATCCGGAAAACTTCTACTAAGCTCGCGGACTATCTATACGAGATGCTTCACACATTGTCACAATAGCCATCTAGACTTCTCGTTTTTTTCGTGGTACAACCTGGATTCAGCTGAACCTGCTACATCTCTGCCTTTCGAAGTTAATAAATATTTTTGTAAATAATGAGATTACAACACTTTTTAATTAAGAAAAAAAAGTTAGATGTTTGATATATCATGCGCTTCTATTTATTGTGTTGAGATAGCAATATATATATTATTTTATTTTAATTATACTCTAATAAAGCTAATTTACTTTAAGGTTTAATTTTATGCATTTAAAAAAGTTATTTGGGAAAGAGGTCTGTTGCCTTTACCTTAATAGCAAGAAGAATCATTGGAATACTAAAAAAAAAAAAAAAAAAAAAGCTATATTCTATATTCTTTTCCATACATTATCATAAGACTTCTTTGTAGCTACACATTGTTGTGATTTCATTTAACAATTTTGAAACCTATATATTATTCTACATTAGCAGGAATACTTCTGTTTGTTGGTGCCTCGAAAGTAGCAAATTTCTTCTCTTAATGTCTTGGTTTTAAATCTTTTGGTACGATTAAAATTGTCTTGAAAGTAGATCATTAAGCCATTCTTAATAACATATAAATTTTTTTCGTAGCAAATAAATAAAATATCCAACGTAAGATCATTTTTATATGAGGTTTTTATGTTATGTGGCTTTATATTAATTTTCTTAAAGTTTAATTTTAATCGCAGATTATCTAAATTTTTCTTGGAACAATTGACTTGATTTCTCAACTTTCTGCTACGGATTTATCTTGAAAGTATACTCTTTAGTTAATAGAATATATCAAATTAAAAATATATATAGCGCAATTTAAAAATTCACATAGTACATAAAGTTTCAATCCTTTTTATTTCTCTACTGTTAGTTTGAATAAAATTTACCAGAGCACATATTACTTTTCTGACGTGTTATTCATAATTTTTGTACAAAAAATTGCATTTATTATTATTTTTAATCTTAAGAAAAGTAAAGCCAATGATCAAAGACAACTTTCAATAAGGGCGCCATCTATAGAAAACAAGCTGCATTAAAAGTTTTTTTAATATTAATTTATATCTGTTTTTAGATAATTAAATAGAATTCATGTCAATAATAATTCCTACTTACTTGACACTGAATAATGTGGCAAGGCCTTTCTTAAGTTATTAATTATCATTCCAAAATAATTTCTCTTGCACTTAAGAATGCTATAATCAATGCGTAATTAGAAAAATTAATCAAAGCATTTATGGAATTTAGTCTTATTTTTGAAATACTGGATTTATAGCCAAGATGACGAATGCGTAACCTTTGTCATCAGAATCTTACCACTAGGCAATGCAATGCAAAGGGTGCGTTTACATCTTTTTACATTCAATTTGATTGTTTATATCAGTGATTCTCAAACTATTTGAAGTTCGGGCACATTTAAAATCCTACAAATAATTGCAGGCTCTCTATATACAAATTTCTGAGAAATGTTATAATAATTATGTCAAATATTACAGGGGAAAGAAGGCGATAAAGAAATGTCATGAAACGTACCTTAAGTTTATTTATTCTTGTGTTTATAAGAAACATGATCTTGAAATGTTCTAGCGATTTCTACAATGTTTGGGCATATGTTTGAAAGGCAAAATCTCATTTTCTCGTCAATACATTGAAGATTTCCTCTCTTTTTACACTTCACTGTGATGAGGTAGAAAATTCTAATTCGTGTAAATATGATATTGAAAACTGTAATTAAATTTTCGAAGCTTTCTGAGATATTGACACGCATTCTTCTTTTAAAGAAGGTTTTAAGAGTCAATTGCTTCTATTTAATCCTCAATCTACGATCAGTGGGTATAACTACTAGTACTTCAGTTAATATTAAATGATTAACTCCACATCTTATAGACCGCAAAGTCTCATACGCAGCAATCGAAATTTAAAAAAAAAAAAAATTAAAATCACATAGACGCTAACATTTATAGTAGCCAACCATGGAAGTCATTCCCAGTTTCTCGGAAACCTTTTTTAGCGCATTATTGCTGTTTGGCACTTTTTACACGAATAAAAAAAGAAAAATACACCCAGAAAGATTTTTTGTTTATAATGAAAGCTGTCTTTGAACGGGAAAATTGGCAAGAAAAAGAGTAACTATATTATTTTTATAACTGAACACATATTTCTCTGGAATAACACTGGGTCACCAGTGCGTCCCTGTGCACCTTTTGAGAACCACTGATTTATATATGTTACTAGTATAGACAATTACAAATTCACGTTTAATGTTGAGAAAACAAGTTAGTAAACTTAGCTGTAGTTGGATGTAGGAGACGACGAGTTCCCAATGATAAACACAGCATTGTTCCATTTTTTTTATCCTACATGTAGATTAAATTAAAATATTTATATCTGGTTTTGAATTAAAAAATTTATAACTGGACACATATTTCTCTGGAATACAACAGTGCACCCTTTCAGAACCACTGATTTATATATATTACCAGTACACACAATTACAATCAGTACGATTGATATTCCAAACCAATTAATGTTTAATACAGAGATAACAAGTTAGTAACCGTCTAAACTTAGCAATAGTTGGATGTAGAAAGCGACGAGTTCCCAGTGATAAAGACAACATTGTTTCATTTTATTTTTATCATACATGTAAATTGAATTAAAATTTTTGTTCAAATAAAGTGAACACCTACCAGATAACAGCATATGAGTTTCTGAAATAAAAATTTTTTTGCTTTTTAAAATTTTTTCGAAGTTAGTTTTTTTTATTATTGTTTTGATATATTTATATGTGATTTTTCTCTATGTTTCATTTGCTGGCAGTATGTACATATTAAGGGAACATCTTGGGAGTTGGGATTTACAGTTAACAAAAATTAAACTTTTTATTTAAAAGTGAACTAATCTCCTCGTGCATCACACGAACATAGCACAAGGCTTATTAACTAGAATAAACTAAATTAGTATTAATAAGGTAAACATCCTGTTCATATATTATAATATATGAACACGATCATGTCTTATTAGGAGATTCGTAACGCCCATAAAAGTACATAAATGACAAAAACAAATAGTGCAGGAGTTGCTAGGTTAGCATCAACCAATAAAATATCATCATTCTAATCCACGTGTTAAAAATTTTCTTTAAAAATAAATATTAATTTCTCCCATTTCCTATACGAGTTGCATGGATTTAATAAATCACTTATATTATATTAATATTTTTATTATTATGTATATTTACAATTACTTTAATTTTGTAAAAAGTTTTGAAAAAAAATGTAACATTTTGCTAAAAATACATAACTTTTAAAAACATTTTTAACTCAAATGAATTACCATTTTCCCCCCTTAAAATTTGATTTGAAAAATAAATTTATAGATATACTGTATTTGTAGTACAAATTAAATACGTTGATGAACTGTTTCTTTGATGTATACATATACATTTTTAACTGTGAAATTTTAAATTCTAATTATGAATAATCATGATAAAGTAAATTTACCAATATTTTTTCTACCATTTTTTAACTGTTCATTTTTAATGGAAAAGTGAACGCATTTTTTCTATTAATTACTAATTTTTTAATTTTTACAAATTCAATATTTTTTCTTCTCATTTTGCATTTTGAGAAATAGAAAATGACACTAGAAAGATATCCTTTATTTTATTCTCTCAAAAATCTCGCAACAATACTTTCATATTCACCAAGGTCATTTCTTATAAAATTCCATCAAATGATATAAATAAATTTACATGATCTAATGTTTGAATATAGAAAAATTTGTCTGTTACATCTAATTCTTCTCAGAAATATACTACGACTACTAAATTTCCTTTGTGTTATTGGAAATAAATAACAAGCTATAATTTTAAAGCAGTATATAATTCTATTATTCCTTAAATTTTTGTGCTTTCTAATGTTAATTCTTATCTAAATTTAGCAACTATTTGATATATGTGTCTTGTTTTCTATCTAGAATCAACTCGATTATTTTAGAAGTTGCAGATAAAAAAAAAAATTTACTGATAATTTGTGAATAAAATAGTCCTTGAAACACTTGAATGTTATCGTATTCGGATAAAGAATGAGCTTCCTACTTGTTAAAAAGGAATGCAGTTAGTGATAAAGAATTTCTAATAAACAATATAAGAATAGAAAATATAATTTCTTTACACAATTTATTTAACACGTGAAATTTTCTTATAAAATAGATGTACAGAGGTAAGTTTTAATATAAAGTTGAAATTGTTAACTTAAAGTTCAATAGGACTGTAAAATTTTCACTATTCCAATCTCATCAATTTTTCATAAATAGTAATACTATTTCATAATAGTAATAAAAATTTCAATTTCCT
Source organism: Caerostris darwini (assembly GCA_021605075.1). NCBI lineage: Eukaryota > Metazoa > Arthropoda > Arachnida > Araneae > Araneidae > Caerostris > Caerostris darwini. The sequence goes on from BPLQ01010834.1 coordinate 550,827, forward strand.
CAATATATATATATATATAATAGTTTGAATTTGTTATGTATGAACAATATATATATATATATATATTGTTCATACATAACAAATTCAAACTATTAAGCAAACCATCTGTTAACCTATTCTCTCTCTACACTTTCAATACAAATTTTTTTTAAATGTTATCTTTTGAATTTAAGCCAACTACCAACTTTTTTTAACGAACTGCTTGTTTTGGTTAAAATGGAGAAAACAATAAATAGTACATTCCGTTCTCTAATTTGTTGAAACCACTTTAAAAAGCATTCACCAGTTTCAAGTACCAGGGGTGGTCAACCCAAATGATCTTGCGGGCTACTTTGGAAATGCATCATAACTCCGCGGGCCGCATACAAAATGATATATCCCCATATTAGATTTAGACCCACTATAGACGTTTTTTTTTTGGAGTGAAAAATTGAAAAATAATGAGTTATTATTATTGTGTTTACTATTATTCTTACATGTAAACGTAGATAATATAATAATAATGATACTAAACGCACATTGTAAAGAAATTTATAACACTAAAAATGAAATATAAAAAAGACATAAATATAAAAGAAAAAAAAAAAAAAAGGAAACATTAAAAAAAAATATTTATGTTACTAGTGCGATATTTGTATCTCCACTCTTTCACTTAGCTTTTGCAAATCGATTTCAATTTGGATATTTGCACACCGTAACGGGTATTGCAGGTTAGCGTCCGTTACGTTTGAGCGTGTTTTGTGTTTGTTCAATTTCATTTTAGAAAAAAACGATTCGCAGGTGTAAGTTGAACCAAAAGCACTAACTTCCCCTTGAGAGTCTGGTTTGCTCTGCTATCAACAATCAACTGTGCGTATCTAGGGACGGTCACTGCATCACTGAGGTCACTTAAAGTGAAACATAGAACCTGTCATATTAGATGTTCCAAGATGAGTGCGCATCATATTTACAGTTCGCAGAATATAATTTAATTATTCTTCGAACTCATAGCTGTAAACTCATAAATAAAACAGGCAATATTTGTCATATATTCGCAAGAATATTATTTTAAACTCAAATTTTAATTTTTTCTAATAATTTCGACTGTTAATTTTTGAATATATGGATACACACATAATGCATTTTTTTTAATACATTGGTTTCCACTACTTTGGCCATTATAAAATAAAGATATTTTGTAAAAATGTGATGAATCACACGGGCAGCAAAAAGTTTCAAGGCGGGCCGCGGGTTGGCCACCCCTGCTATAGACAATATATTATTTATCGCAAAAAAATGTTTTAATGTTATTTGTCAAGAAAATTATTCAAAAGCTAAAATTCTTTCAAAAGCTAAATTTTACTTCATCTTTATTCCTTTCTCTTCAATAAATGTATAAGTATTTCGGTAAATTTAGTAATCATATGATTCATGTTTGGATTTAGTAAGGAACGTTTAGCTTATCTAGGAAAGCCAGAAGGAATGAATCATTAAAAGTGAGATATAGGCATGCAGCCGTGGTGGAGGGTGCAAACTTACCCCCTGGCAATCTATAAGGGAATGTGTTCAAACTTACGACCACCTCACACTTAGGCCCCAATTTTTTTTTTTTTTTTTTAATATTTAGTAATTCAGTGAATCAGTGTTTTTATCAGTTTTAATTTTATTATCATGCCGGAATTTGTTGAAGGAGCTTCCGTTTTTTCTGGTTTAGTTTTATTAAATATTCATCAAAATAGTGAAATTAACATAAACGATGTAAAAATAAAAATATGAATTTAAATTTATAATTTATTCATGTACTTGTTTTTAGAAATTCAATTTTTATTTATTTTTTTGTGTGCTATACTTCTTAGTTTAAATGTTCTCTTTTTTATGCATTTGAACCAAATTAGTGCAATGAAAAAAATATTAATAAAATAATTAATATATGGTATTTCGACTTTAGACACCTTTACTATTACTTATAGTTTAGCATGACCTGTTAAGCTTTCATAAACTGTTACGTTTTATTTTGCTGATCCTGAATACACACCTATATATGGTAATAAATAAATGAAGAAAATTTCAACATTTCGACTTCTGATATTCCACTTAATGTTTTATTTCTCGATTCTCGAGGAAGGACGATAATGTTCACACTGATTAACTTATCAGTGAACCACGTGCAAGAAGAAGAGATGACTGAAAGGCAGTAAAAGATTCTGTCAAAACAAATATTCTGAAAAATGGTAGACCTTATTGTCATTTTTTAATGCTTAATGATAACTGAAAGGCAGTAAATGAATCTGTCAAAACAGATATTCTGAAAAATGGTAGACCTTACTGTCATTTTTTAATGCTTAATGATAACTGAAAGGCAGTAAATGAATCTGTCAAAACAAATATTCTGAAAAATGGTAGAACTCGTGTCATTTTTTTTTTTTATTTATTTATTTATTTTTTTTATTTTTTTTATGTTTAATGATAACTGAAAGGCAGTAAAAGATTCAGTCAAAACAAATATTCTGAAGAATAATAGAACTACTGTCCTTTTTTAATGCTTAATGATAACTGAAATGCAATAAAAGATTCTGGCAAAACAAATATTCTGAAGATTGGTAGAACTCGTGTCATTTTTTTTTTTTTTTTTTATGTTTAATGATAACTGAAAGGCAGTAAAAGATTCAGTCAAAACAAATATTCTGAAAAATAATAGAACTACTGTCCTTTTTTAATGCTTAATGATGACCGGATGGCAGTAAAAGATTCTGTTAAAACAAATATTTTGAAAAATGGTAGAATTCTTGTCATTTTTATTGCTTAATCCAGTTTCATATTTTATGAAGAAACGAATTAAATAAATTTTCAATTTCAGAAAATTGAATAATCCAATTTTAATTCTGTATTTATATATATTTATATGAAGTTATTTATTAAAAATAATTTTATAAGAGTTATATCATACTTAATAGCTTTACAGAAAATGAAATAGAATAACTTTAAAGAAAATTAAATTTATCCTTCTGATAAAATTTTGTATTATTAATATTTATACATCTGAAAATAATGTTTCTATATTAAATAAAATAAGTCTCGGCTTAAATGAAATGAAAAGCATATTAAAAATAAATTACAGCTGTGTTAAATACATAGTTGAAAAATTATTATATAAATAATCCGAAGAGAAAAATTTATTTCTAACTACTTAAGAAAAATTTATTTAAAATTCATAATTCAGTTAGTTATGAGGAATAATTATGCTAATAAGAATATATATGTTTACCTATATAGGGTAAAATTTACGTAAGATTTGATTCCTAAATAGTCTAGAATGTTTAGTAATGAAAGAGCTGATTTCCCTTCAAAATGCACCTTTGGGTGTTCGGGGATAGGGTTGGAATTAGTATATCAAATTGTTTTTTTAAAACAAATACTTTTGTACCCTTTATTAAAAGCATTACTATTTGTGTGCATTTTGGGACAGCTTATATTAGCAAAACCAATAAGAAGTGAATGACGGAATAAAGAAAAAAAAATCGAATTGATATCCGAATATTGAAACGCAATTCAATCTGTAAAACAAAGTTATAAAACAACATTTATTTTTTTAAAAATCGTTTGTTATAAAACGAAATTTGATTTTTAACAAATCGCTTGTTATAAAATATTTTTTTTAAATCTTTTTTTTATTAAACAACATTTGTTTTTTTTAGCAAAATCACTAGGGCCGCTACTAGCAGTAGCAACAGAGATAGAATTGAACATAGGTAAACAGTAAAGCATATTGTTACAATAAAAAAAGGCACAAAATAAAGCTGTAATTTTTAGAAGATAGGTTTACCAAAGTATACGTATAAGCCCACACACATACACACACACACACACACACACACACACATATATATATAATACTGACGTAGTACTGATATAATATTACATATATAAAATATTATATTATATAATGTTTTCCTCGATGTTATACGTAACAGTTATTCTGATGTTACAATTTCAGTAGTGTAAAACAACGATTTACCCCGGTTTTCATTCAACGACTGCATTGATCCTTTAATAAAACCATCCGTAAGATCCCAAGGTTTTATCATTTTTTCCTAAGGACCCTCTTTTAGATCTTTAGGAAAATTTAGGGAGAGATAATTCCTCTCATAAACGTCTCGCGTATACAGAGGACATTGTTCTTCTTATTGGCTTTCCTGAGGTTTTACGAGAAAAGTTTTCACTGATCGAAGATGAAATCCTTGGTGTCTTAATTTCAACCTTAGAAAATGTGTTTCTATTTATCTGTTTGGCCTCACTCCTGTTGGTTCCTGCCCATTGCTTTTCCACCTGAGAGGATCAGATCTGAAAGTATTGATTGAAAGTGATTTTTGTAAATTTCTGGGTAAGCAAGCTTTAACCCCTGTTTAGATAATTTATATAATTAATTATTTAAAAATATCTTATTTGCATTTTAATAATAATTAATTTTTCAATTTACTTCATTTAATTTTTCAAATTCATAATTCATTGTACTTGTCTTATTAAATTTTAATGCATGTTTATAACATTCACGGGGTCATGTTAATAACAATATGAATCGTAACAATTTCAAAATTAATTTTCCTCGTAACTAAGCAATACTGAAAATATGAATGAAAATTACTTAAGATAATAATTTTGAAAAACTGAATACTAGAGAAGTTATTACGTATTAGGATTGATTTAGATGTAAATAACGAATTGTACATCTTCTAGCTATTCATATGCATTTAGTTCGTCGCAAATGCCCTCCTTCATGACGTCTTCAAATGTGCGAATACGGATGGTTTGAAAAATGTAACTATTTTAAAATGTACTGCCTTTTATGATTCTATACATTTTATACAAAAAAAACAAGAAAAAATTTATTAGATTATTACAGAAACGATAGAATTATTCACTTTATCATTAATTAATAATCAAATTTAAGAAAGGGCAATCAATTTAAACAATAATTATCAACTTTATCGACATTTACTCTAATGCGTATAGATTTATAAATTAATCTGCTACCGCTGATGAATTGCTAACTAGAAACTAAACAATGGAAGTGATCTGGTAGTACAGAAATATGCTCATATTATCATTATTAATATTACCCCAGTTAATAAGATTTTCTGATACAGTGATTATTTTTTTCGATATAGCTTTTTAGTTGTGATTTTAAAATGATAACACAATTTGAATTTCACGTTATTTTACTCATTTTCACTTGAAAAGCAGAAAATCACAGGATGCCATTTTACAAAGTTTATTAAGCGTGTACTAGCGAGATTAGTCAAAAGCTAGATAACTTTTTCAAATTAAAGTGTTATTTTCCATTTTTGATCGAGTTCGATTTGTCTTTTAAACTGGCAGCTATCTTCAACAGCATTTGTGTGCGTGTGTGTTCTTCATAGCTTATTATACGCATTCCTTGACTGGAGGATATGAGACTATATCTCCTTCCAGTAGGATGTGACCTGATGGCCAATTGGCTAGCGCTCTGGCCTTGGGTACTATAAACTTCAGGTTCGAATCCTGGCGGCGACATGGATGTTTGTTAGTGGTTCGGAATCCACGTTAAACTGTAGATCATGGTCTAATTAGCCTAAAATGTGCACAAAATGACGTAGAACAAGAATGCAAAAACCTTACATACGTAATTATTTGTTTTTATCAGTATAAGAGAAACATTTAAGGAGTAACGTTTCGGTATGTTCTGTAGCTTATTTTAACTGATTTCTTATTGAAAGCCGCGATTTAAGTATTGGGAAAGAATAAAAGGTTAAATGAATAGAAATAGTAAAGAAATGTTTATTTTGAAATATATTAAATACTATCGCTATGATTCAGAAGAAATTAATAGTAATATGTGCAAAAGAAATTGTAGGATATTGAAAATTATTGAAACATCAATTGATTAATCGTTTCAAAACCAAATTGTGAAAATGAAAGAAGCAAACTGATGTGAAGAGAAGCTTGTTTTGGAATGGCTCTTTGTTTTGCTTATGGTTTGAATGTAACATTTTTAATCTTTTGGCCTGTTATCAATATTTACTATCCTGCCCACTTAGTCAGTACATTCTCTCTTGATCCAGAAGTAAGAAAAGAAAAGTAACTGTCATTTTTTGCAAATTTTGACAAGTTTTGTTAATTTTTTTTCAATTAATTTATTATTTCCTATATTTATCAATTGCTTTATTAATTTATCCTGGAAAAACTGTTTTCTTAAATAAAAAATAATATTTAGATGCATTTTATATATCTATATATGTATTTTTTTAAAAGAAAATATGTTCTTCAAATTAATTTTTTAATATATTAAACTTAACGTAAATCAAAATTGAAAGATAAAAAATAAAATGATTAATTAATGCACGCAAATTTTTACTCATAGGCTGTATAGAACTTTTTTGTTATCTATTTGGGAAGGAATAATTGAGGTTTTAGAATAATTAATTTTGATGTTTTGTAAAATCTTGAATATTTTCATATCTATTGACTTTGATTGGTTTTATCTAATTATTTTACTCACATATATATTTAAAAACAATTTTTCTTATTCTGAAATTTGTGATGTTTCTTATAAACTTTTTTTTACTTCATTTGCTATGCTATATTCATATATGATCTCATGTCACATCTTATTAAGTCAAACTGCATTATTAGTTTTTTAATGAACATACATCATCTTGCAATCATATTCGTTAGATAAAGTCTTGTATTTATTAAAATTTTTAACAATGATTGACAGATGTATTATCCATTGAATATATTATATATTAAATCACATATCCTTAAAATTTTGACGGTAATTTTGGATAAACTTATATTTATATATCTTTTTATTGATGATATTAAGTTTTTAAAAATAAACTTTTCTTTAAAAAATATGTTTTATTAACTCTCATTCGTTCTTAATTGTTTTGTCAAAACCTGCAATGTTATATAATAAAAAAAACAGTACTGTAAATATGTACGTTAAAAAGAATAAAGTGACTTTATGAACATTTCAAAGAACTGAATATATTAATAAAGGTAGTATTTTGCAAAACCATTTGAATGAGAACACAAAATGCTTTTAAAGTATTGAACTCTAAATGATTCATGATTTCAATGATCATGACTATAGAATTTCTAATAATGACAAAATATAATTAGCAGTTGTAGGAATAAAGAGAAATATTTTGTATAATATACTTGAAATACATTTTATTACTCCACAATGAATTGTACTTTTTTAATGGGAAATCTAGACTTTCTAGAGTTTATCTTTTGTTATTTATGAAAAAAGTTTAAGAAAATAAATGTTACTATTAGTTGTATTATAAGCTAATAAAAAAAAAAGAGCAAAGCACTTTTTTTGTCGTTACAAATTGAAAATACAAATAGAAGCTGGTTTATGTAATTAAAATTTATTTATGAATTGGTTTGAGTGATTTGAAAATTAAGTTTTGCAGTGATATTTTAAAGAATTAAATCATCATACTATAAAAGCTGAAAAAGAAAAGGATTTATAAAAAAGAATGCATAATGTTTTTATAAATATTGATATCGCATCTTTCTTTTTTTAAAATCAAATAAAGCTTAGTTGCAGGTAAAATTATTAAGATAAATATTCTATTGCATTTACAATTTTTCCCATTCTAGATCAAAGATGAAGATCTTGGGTATTGAATTTGCACCTCTATCTCTTCCATTGGAAAGAAGACTACAAACTGCTGCAGTATTTTATTATTGTTCCAGTTTCATATTTTTAGGAACTTCTATGTTAGGATTATGCTTGTATCTGATTTTTTCTAAATTCTTTTTCATTCCACTTTTATATTTTACATGGTTTGTTTATGATCATAAAACATGCTGTCAGGGTGGAAGGAGAAGTGAGTGGGTTAGAAACTGGAAATTATGGAAATACTTTGCAGATTATTTTCCTGTTACTCTGGTAAAAACTGCAGATTTTGACCCTAAAAAGAATTATATTCTTGGATATCACCCGCATGGGATCATGTGCTATGGAGCATTTGCTTGTTTTGGCACAGAAGCAAGAAAATTTAGTGACCATTTTCCAGGAATTACTCCTCATATATTGACACTTGAAGGACAGTTTTGGTTTCCTGTGCATAGAGAACATATTATGTGCTCAGGTAAAATCATGAATTTGCACTATATGCATATAATCTAATTAAAATAGTAAAATATATGTTTCCACTCCTGAATAATAACAAATCAAATCAAATCTTAAAAATAATGAATATAAATTCTTCAAAATAATCTAATAAATAATTCTAATAATAACAAATCACATCTTCAAAATAAATTTTATTATTTAGCAGAAAAAGCCATTTATAATATTTCATTATTCAGAAAAAAATGAGAAAAAAAAAAGTTTGTAAGAAAAAGACAAAAAGAATAGAGCCAAACATTTATCTTTAGTCTCATTTGAATTAAAAAGATTCCTTTAATTATCTAAATTTTTCAAAACTTAAATGATTTGCTATTTATCAGTCTCGATGATGAATGAAAACCTGCAATCCTTATTTGAAACATAAATGCAGGCTTTGGAATATATTAATAATGATACTTAAATTATTATCCTGATTTTATGTTAAAACCATGTTTAAATTTTTCTATTGTGTAATGAAATTGTCTTTTTCTAGCCAATGAATTTGAATTTGATATGTAGATATTAAAAAGTTGAATGACAAAGAATAAAGATAAGAGTTATTATAAGAAGCACTATTGTTAAAGTATAAAATTTTTATCAAAAGTTAAAGAATTAATCTAAAGAAATTGGTGTTCTTTTTTAATGTTCATAAATGACTCATGAGTAGGTTGCCAGTTAATTCATCACATTGCTTAGGAATCTGAATTAAGTTTAGGGATTGAAATTCATAGTCATGATTTTAACATGCTTTCAGTGTTTTGAAAACTTTTCTTTCATGAAATTTTAATTGCTATTCTTCGCATTTGTACATTTTTATGAAATTAATCTTTTTAAAGCATTTACAAAATAAATCTTTCAATTTCTTTAATGCAGTTGTTCTAAAAATTTTTACTTTTACAATTTTTTCTTTCAATTTTCACTTAACAAAGAAATTTTTAGCCTCATCAGCAATTTTTATCATAAAGTATTGTAACATGATTAATATAGTAATTATATTGTGATTAGAATTGATTATTATAGTAACTTGATTTTTCATTCAGTTTATTTTCACAATATTGAATTGAATAGCACTTTTTTTAAAAACTCCAAATTAAAGTATTCAGAATATTAGTCTATAAAAAAATTATTATTAGTTGAAATTTACCAACATTGCTATTGAAATGTAACAATAGCTAATTAATAAATATTTTATTAATCATAACAAAAATAATAACTTATTTACATGTCCTGAGTTATCAATGCAATGGGCGACTTTTTTTTTATTCTTATATTATGCATTTTCATGACGTAAATTATTATAAATTTTTCATAATATTACGAAATCATTGTTTAATAATAATCAAATTAAAGAAAAATTACTTCTCATAACTATGTTGTAAGGGAATCAAAACATTTTTTAAGATCTGGAATTCCTTATCAGTCAATTTGAAAATTCATTATAATTAAAGTTTGCAGTCATCAAAAAATTTTATATTATATTTTGTACATTGTTTCATTTACTAATTATTATTTCAAAATTATGTAATTTTTACTTCTAAAAATTGAGAGTCGTGTCCCACAATTTGCAAAGCACTGCATTGATGAATCTTCTATATCTGTTCCTCATATGTTTTAGTTACATAGATTTGGCTCTAGATTTAATGAGAATCATTTATATTTATATTTTTTCATTGTAATTTTATTTAAAAAGTTTAATCATTTAATCTTCTGAAAAAAAAAATGTTCACCATTTCATTATTTAAAAGGACATAATAAATATAGATTAGGCAAATTTTTAAAAAACCTTTACCTCATAAAATATATTATCTAAAATTTGCATTTGCAGCTTTTTAACATTTCTGTTGATAAAAGATTTTTTTTTATAATTTTATTTATTGGGAAGTATAAATGGTGTCTCATTTATGAAGACTTATTTTTTTAAATTTTATGTAAATTCCATTAATAAAGGTAAACTTAAATTATTATCATTTTTGTTTAATATTTACATTGAATATGTAATATAACTTTTACTTATTGTTTTTAGGGGCTTGTGCTGCTACAAGAGAAAGTATCGAATGGCTTTTAACTAAAAAAGGAAAAGGAAATGCTCTTATTCTAGTTGTCGGTGGAGCAGCAGAAGCCTTGGACGCTCATCCTGGGGATGTTAATTTGACTCTGAAAAGGAGAAAAGGATTTGTTAGACTTGCTTTAAAACATGGGTATAAGATTTGTTCATGTTCGAATATTATATATTTGTAATTATTTTTTTAATTATAAGAATGTAAGATAACAAATGTGTATTATAAATGGAATATGAACAATTTATCATGAAATTATTTCTTAGTTAATATGTTAAATTTTTATATAATATAAAAAAAAACTTGAATCATATAAAATAGTCATAAGTAAGTTGGGATTAAAACCAAGCACAAATTTTCTGTAATAAATAAAATAAAAAATGAAAAAGTGTTGAGACTGTAAGTCAAATCTATTATTTTGGAATTAGACAAAATAATATTTACAGCAATAAAACAAAAATACAAATGAGAAACATAGCAGCAATATAATTGAAAATAAAATAATATCAAGAGGTTAAAATCATTAAAAATGGTAAGATGTTCAGAAATCCATACCATCAATACCAATTTGATATTAAGTTATATTTAATAGCTAAAATAGGGTTATATTTAATAGCTAAAAGTAAGAAGGTCAATACAAGAATTAAAAAAAAAAAAAATTAAAAGAAAAATAAAATTATTTGAATTTTATAAAAAAAATTACTTCATATAGAGGTGATAAGAAGGAAAAAATAATAAAAAATAACAGACAGCACTGAATTTTTGTTTGTGAGAGTAGTTAACAGTATGCATGTTGTCACTATATAATGTAAATGATAGTCAAATGAACAAGAAATTAAATAGTAGAAAGCTAGTTTTTTGTCGATTAAAAAGACCTAAATTTATTAATTTTCTGGTGTCAATAAGGTCAATCTCTGTGATTATTTCAATTTTTTGTTTTTAATTGTATTTATTAATTTTTTTATGTTAATTATGATTCTTCATTTCATTATTGATTACATTATACATAATTTGTTTATGTTTTTACATATGTTTTACTATTATATGAATTTTTACAAATATATTATTTTGTATAACCCACTAAATTTTATAGTTTAAATAATTTTATAATCTTTTTGAAATAGGAAATTTGTTATTGTCATTTACTTCAAATGAAAGTTTTTTCATAATTTAGATTACACAGCAAGGAAACATAAAATAATGACACATGTATATTAAGTCTTTTCTGACCACAGCACATTATTAAAAATATTGCTTAAAAATTGTTTATTTTTTAATTATTATTTTCTCCCAAAAATAAAAAAGTTTTATCCTTTATCTTTTTATTTGTTTAGTATAATATGCCTTTAGAAGCAGTATAAAAGGATAAAAAAAAGGGAAAGATGAAACAAATATTAACTAATTTTACTTTTGAATATTTTTAAAGATGAAAACAGGATATTGACTGGTAGTTTTCTAATGAAATGTTTTTGGATTATAATTTATTTTTTAGACTATATACTGTTAAATATAGTTTGAAAAATAACTCATAAATCATCATAATTGAAAATAAAAATAAGTAAAAAGAAATTGGAACATGCATATTAAAAAAATTATTAATCTTGTTCAGAGACCAGAAAATAATACCAGGATTTCAAAATTTATTTACTGAAAAATTAATGCATATTTCTTGCTTTAAAAATGTAATATAAGTACTTATATTTTTTTATACTACTTATGTGGTTTAGGCATCGTAGCTACCATAATATGCTAAAAATGTTAGTCTTTCATAAATAAACATCTTTCATAATTTGGTATGATCAGTTTTATAAATATATATTTAGTCATGTTTCTTTCTTTTCTGCAAAGAAACCATTACTGGAGATATTTATATTGACCTACTTTCATGTATTTCCTTTTAGGAATTAGAATAAAGCCATTTTCATGCATTATTTTACATTTCACCCTATGTGTGCAGAAATATTTAATGAGATTCTTCAGCAGGGAAGTGAAGAAGGGAAAGGAAGTGACAATAGAGAAGTCCCTAGCCTCCTTAAGGCTGTTACTAAAAATTTTCATGATGATCTTTGAAAAATTCTTCAGATATCTTCTTGCTCTTCTTAATATTTAAGAATTTATCCTGAAAATTTCTACTAATTTTTATCATGATTAAATAATATTTCAAATCCTAAAATTTGAAGATTTTCTACTTGGGATATTCTTCTTCTGAAAAACTCCAAGCACCCCAGGATGTTCTTCATGTTTTAAAATAACATTTTTCCTTTACCCTAAAATTGCCCCTATTCATTTTTGGAATTATTTTATTTATTTAAATTATAATGAGTGCAGATTTACATGCACTCTACTGCATCAAAATAAGCATTAATGACCCATATTATTCTAAGGTACTTTGTTGAGACCATCAATACACAGCTTTTAATACTACGATACAATTACAGATTTCTACTATATAAGTTAGGAATGCTTTGCAATTGCTTCAGAAGATGTGGTTAGAAGCTATTTGTCATCTGGTTAATAATAAAAGGAGTACATATTAGCAGATTTTGTTTTGTAAATATGTACTGTTTACAATATATATTTCACAAATTCTATCAAAAACGTAGAGACATATAAACTATGACATCTCTTTATATTTTAACACATGGATTATGTATTTACTCATACGTTTTTAAGTTATATATTTTTGTAATTTTCTTTTTTTTTTAATGATACTGCATATATATAAGCTTTCAGGGCATATATTTGAGCAATATATTTTCCAAATTGTGTCCTACCATCTTTTAAAATTTGCTCTAACTTTTTCATCATATACAAAATCATGAAATTAATTATGAAATTCTTCTCTAGTTAGAATAAAAAAATTAAAAATTAGATTTTTCTAATTTCATTGCTTTCATTTTCTAATTTTTCTTAGTGCATCACTTGTGCCAGTTTTTGCATTTGGTGAGAATGAAATATTCGAACAAATTGATAATCCAGAAGGATCATTTTTGCGTCAAATTCAAAATAAGCTCAAGTCATTTTTAGGATTTTCAACTCCATTTTTTCGAGGTCGTGGTATGTTCCAGTACAATTATGGACTCCTACCTTATAGAAAACCTATAACTGTTATAAGTATGTATTATTTATTTTGTTTTCATTGTTGTTCAAAATTATATTTTAGAAACTAATGATTTGTTTGTATTTTAAATCTGAAAAATGATAAAATGCAGTTTTATTTAAATAAAATAGAATATGAAATGTTAATAAGGAAAAGCTTCAAAGAAATAGTAAACCACTGTTTATACGGCTCTCTCTATTTATAAAAATAGTTTTTTGGATAGATTTTAAATTATGTTATTAGTTTCACTGTATAAAATTATTATTTTTTAAAAACATATGTAAATGTTTTTAAATATTTTCACTTTAGTTTTTTTTTTTTTGTTGTTGTTATATTGATAACAATTCAGACACACAAAGTGAATTTTTCACTTTAATATAACAATTGAAGTTTCCATTTATGTAAATATGTACAAGTAACTTAAAAAAAGGGGGGAGGGATTGAATTATATCTGTATTTGAATCATGTTTTAATTGATTCTACCCTTCTGAATGGATTTTTTGAAGTCATTGGGAGAAAATCTTTAGATGTACGTTAAGTGAAAATTAGAGAAACAGTTCATATCAAGTGTTAAATTTATCATTTTATTTGTTTTGTAAAGCTGTGCTTAACAGAAATAGAGCACGCAAATCAAATGAAAATACTTTTGTAGTGCATTTTCTCAAAAACAATCTTTAAAAGCTTTTGGGGATTATCGTTAGGTTAATTGACAAATATTGCTTATAAAATTTGCATATTAAAAAGTAAAAGAATTCTTTTAAAATTAAAACAATTGTAGAGTCCAATTGAAGTGTAAATTTATTTCTACTTGCCTCAATTCCAAATTTCTTATAATTTCAATAGATTTAACATTTTTATTTTAATATAAGTAATTATTTCATAATTTCTATGTCTTCCATTCAAAATTTGAAATAACATGAAGTTAATTTTTCTTGTTTATAAAATTAGAATCTCATTAATTTAAATTGTATCTATTCCAAGGTGCAGTTATGAACTGTCTTGTCACTTGATAGAAATTTATACAAAATGTAGGTCCTGATTCGTATGTCAACTAGCCAAAGAAGATGAATTGTTTTCTGAATAGGTTAAAATTGAGTTTGGACATTTTAAAATCTTTTATAGTACAGCTAAAGAAAATTCATGCTATCAAACTACCCAGTGACATAATGGCTAAAAGCATGATCAACCAATATGAAGGGTACAAGGTTTTATACCACTTATATGTTTTTCTCATTTTTACTCCTTATGTTACACCCATTGTAAATAATATACAGAATTACATTGAATAATTGAATCTTTTATTTTAAGAACATACTTTTCTTAATTTATGTATTCAAAATTTTTTACGAATGTGAAAATGTGCACTTTAAAAATAATTACCTTTTTATTGCTGTCAAATGTCAATTTTCAAAAACATGCTTTTTTTAGTTTTGTGTCTTGTGCGTCAATTGAATATAAGAGATGGGGAATGAAAGTTGTTTTTGAGATTATAATAAAATGAAACATAATAAATTATTATATATATATTATTGAAATTGTAATTAATGTTAATATGCAGGATTGAATTTAACTATCTAATTGTAATGTATAAATAAGACAGAATGGTATTATAAAAATAAGTAAAAAAATATATATATATATAACATCTAGGAATGCCCAAACTTTTACACATATCAAGATTTTTTAAGCTTATTGATTGGGAAATAAACTATGCTCATATTATTAAAAACTGTTAATTTTATCTTTTTTTTGTTGATAATAATGTTATAGCTAACTTTAATGAATTACTTTTTAATTTCTAGTTCCACTTTTATTGCCCATAAATCTTTTACTTATGTAACTTTTAGAACATTGTAAACTCTGGTAAATGCAATTAAATTATTCTAAATCTAGTTTTGAGTTTTTTGTTCTCATTGAATATTCTGTTCTTATTTGTGATAAAGTTTACTGTTCTAATAGAATATTCTGAACTTAATTAGTTTTTAACTCTAATAATTTTTTTATTCTTTTTAAATGCTTTGTTCTGATTCAATGAAAACACCTTTTAATAATTTAGTAAAGTTAATTGTTCTGATTTGGACTGTTACAGTCAAAAATATTTTTTTAGAAATAGGCATATGAAAAGATAAAAGAAAAAAACATTTGGCAATAATAAAATGTTAATGTGCACCAGAGAAACATGGCTTATCATAAGGTTAGATAAAAATCACGCATAAATGAATAATTATATAAGTATATTTGCAGTATAGAAAGCTTCTTATGCAATTTTGTCATATTATTTACAATAGGTATAATGTAAAAACTAAAACAAGGGGAAGAAATGTGTGGACAGGAATTAGATGAATTTGCTCCCTTTGAATAGGTAAATCATGCTGATTGATGCCATGGGGATTTAATGATATAAAAGAATTAAAAATTTCACACTCAATTTCTTCTTACACTAGTACATAAAATATTCCATTGTTTTATTGAAAAAATGGATGAATAAGCTGCTGAATGATTTACTAAATACTGAGTATTATATTAAAAAAGCTTCAAAGACCAAAAGATTATCAACAATTTTTAAGATTAATTGAAGGAAGTAAATATTGTACATGAAAATAAGCATAAAAATTCTTTGTTATAATACATAGCAATTAATTATACCCAAGTATATAGCATATACTAAATTTATAAATAAGAATATAACTTGTGTCCAATGACATCAGAGAAAAGAACAACCTCATTGACTTTCACATGAAAGCATATTTCTAACAATTGTATTTCTCATTCTGAGAATAAAAATATTATAAATTATATTTTAATAATATTTGCTCTAATTGATTTTTTTTTCAGCTGAAAGGCACAAAATAGATTTTTCCCTTTAAACAGCATAGTTGTGTGTTGTAAATTAGCATATTTAAAAAAAATGAAATCTACCATACAAATTTTTTGTCTTTCATACACTTTATTTTTCCAGAGTTATTTATGGAATTCAAGTTTTACTATCTTGAGGACTATTTAATTGTACAATAGTATTATTGATGTGGAATATAATTAATAACTATGCATCAATAATGCTATTGTGTAATAATAATATGTGTAATATAAATAGTATTAATGTATAACAAATATCTAAACAGACTCCTCCATATACTAATGTACTGGTCCCTGTAAAATATTTACATACTTTTTTATGCAAAAGCATTATTCATATTGAATAGGCATATTAGTCTCCCAAGCACTGCACCAATCACAAACAAATTTGTTTACATAATTATTTTGTTGTTGTCTGTTTTTATTATGTATAATTTAATTCTTGTAAATTTTGATATGTTAAATATTTATATGTTTATCTGTATATATTTAAAGTTTTTTTTATGTGTATCCATTTTTATATGTTTTTTAAGTAAATTCGTTTATTATTACTTTTATTTCATAGAAAGCATTCATACCTTTAATTTGATATGTATATATTATAATCCGCTGCTAAAACAATTTAGTAGATGATAAATGTTTTTCTTTTTTAATCTCTTTTGGTGTTATATACCTTTAACTGACATATTAGAAAACATATTGACATGTATAGTTTTACTTTTAATATACATTTAACCGAAATTTATGCATTTTCAAATGCTAAAAAGAGGATTCAATTCATAATAATTCCATGTTTTATAACTCATTCAATTTTAGTCAATTTTTAACATTTAATGTAGAAGAAATTTTCGCTACATATGATCAATAAGGTTAACGAACCATATAAGTATTAAGACATCACAATTTTTACAGGGATGCATTTTTTGACTAAAAATAATTTATATATAAGTTTTTGCCTAATTTGAAACTCTGTTAGTAATGTCAAATATTATAATTGTATGTGTGTTTGATTAATAGATAAATAAATTGCTGTTAGATAGCAATTTTAGTGAAAAAACTGTGTATTGGCAATAAATCTTGGAATTGGAGGGATTCTACTATTTTTCATAAAAAAATAAAGTAAATAAGTTATAATTACTGCCTTCAGTTTCAATGTACTTATTTCATACATTTGATGCAATAACTCATAAAGAGCATTCATTAATGCTAATAATATAACAATAATATTTCTTACAGGGGGAGAAGAATATTTTTTAAGATATATTTTTGGTGCTTATTATAATACTTGTCTTTAAAATAGATGATTGAGTATTCAAATTTTTAATTAATATTTGGAAAAAAATGGAACATTTAATGAATAATATTGATGTGAGTAAGAATAAATATATTACTGCTTTTCTTTTTCCAAAAAAACTTACTAACTATTTCACGTTTTAATTAAATTTTTCACTTATCTGAATGGAGGATTAATTTTTTTTTTTGCATTTTTTTACTGTTAGCGTGGCCTAAATTGCCACAATCAGATTGGCAAAAGTCAATCTTGTGGGCAATCTCCATTTGATAATTTCATAGTTTCTCCTTCAAATTGATTAATAAACATTCATTTGTGATTGTCATGAATAAAAAGATTATTGTGTATATCCAATGGCTTATAACATATTTCGAATTAGGATTTAGTAGCCCTATAATAGTATTTGAGAAAATTCCATATTTGGTTTTTCCTACAGAAAAATCGGACTTAATTGTGAATAGAAGTAGTTGTTTATTTAAATTCTTTAAATTTATTTTGTTGATTTGTATATTTTTTGTTTCTTTGATAAAGATAAGTCAATTGCATAATATAATATTGCTATCTTATTTAATCTTTGCATCATTATAAATCACTCCCATTTTTTTGTTTTGTTTAATATAGCTCATTGAAGCAGTATTAATAAAATTTTAGACAAATCTGTAGAAAAAAAAAGTTATTATTTGTGTAAAGAAGCAGACACAAAATCTGCTTCTCTACAACAGCTATGAAGCAGAATATTCCAAGCAGTTTTTATTAAAAACAAAAAAATTCTACTTTTTATTTAAATAAAAAGTAGACTCTTGTCATTAATTTTTAGGTAGTAAAGAAATAATGCAGCCAGTAATTTTTATTTTAATCAAGAAAATTAAATTTTGCTATGTAAGATATAAATGTGCTGTTTATAATCAATATATATTAATATCATTATGAGTTTCAAAATGTATTTACAAGGAAACAAAAACTTCTTAGGTTCTTTTAAGCAAGTTAAAAGGCAAAGATAGCTTTTTTAAGTATTTGCAGAAATAACTAAAAATAAATATTTTAATTAAAAACTTTAAATGCATTTATGTAAGAAAAAAAAAATATCCTGAGTAATGAAATTTTGTAACTATTATGCATTACTTATAAACAGGATGTAGAAATTGTTTTAACCTGTCATAATATGTAAAAGTAAACATAAATAATTATTTAAGATAAATTGTTAAATTTTATTATTTAGTTTAAACAAAATTCCTTTTTTTTTTCTAAAAAGAGTAGGTAAAGGGCTTTTAGAATATTTTTGACATTGCTTTTCTATTATTAATTTGGTTTATTTTAGCTGCAAAATAAATCTTAACCATGAATATGGTTTTTTATAATCTGAAATTATGACTTTTTTTTTTAGTTGGGAAACCTATTGATGTTGAAAAGATTTCTGAACCAACTGATGAAGATATAAAAACACTGCATCAAAAATATGTTGACAGCTTAACAGCTTTATTTGAAGAACATAAAGGTAAATATGGACCAGACTTGAAATTAATTTTAACTTGAAGGGCTTATATTATTTACATCAAGATTCAAGTTAAAAGAAAATATTCCAGACTTCTTTAAATTTAAATATACAAATACAGCTGTTTATATTTCTTGTAATGTAGTTTTTGGAATATATATATATATATTATAAAACCCATGCCAAAGATTACTAGTTGATTTTATGTTAAAGTGTATTAATTTACAATATATATATATTAATGTTTTGTGGCAAAGTATTAATTTTTATGTTACACTAACATACTTTTCATCAGTGTGCCAAATATTTGACTAGATTTAGTAATGTTTTTGAAAATATTTTTAAAAATTGCTGTGATTATTTTTAAGAATGTAAGTTTTTGTTTGAATTTATAATGTTCAAATTAGCATTGTAAAAAGTCTAAAACCTTTAGATGATTGCTACCACTGTATTAAATCTTTATCTAGTCAATAATCTATTAAATGTTATATTGATATATATCTGTGTGCATTAAAATGTGATATATTAACATATTTATAAGAATAATTAATGGAATAACAACTACCTCATTGAATTTGATTCCTTTGTATTTTAAATCTTAAATTAAAAAAAAGAGAAAAATAGAATCTGTCATTATATATCATTTTTCAAATGACTTTTATTTATGCAACAACAATAGAAAAGAATTATAATTCTTATGATAAATTTAAAATGAGTTTTTTATATTTAAAATAAATAAAATGTTGCTTTTGAAAAAAAATTCTGAAAAATGTGTTGCTTTTTACTGGTGCAAAATTGTGTCTTTTTATGTTTTGTTTTTGTTTTTACAATGACACCATTAATTAAAATGTCTTTCTAAAGGGAAAAAACCAATCATAATATAACAGTTTATAAATGAATTGTTTTTGTAGTCATGTAACTTATTCACCAGGTCTTATTTAAAATATTTCTGATTTTGGATGTATCGTTTCTAATAGTGTTATGAAAAGTATATGGAAACTCTTCGAAACTAAATATCAAAAATTAATGACTGAAAAGCTGTTTTTTAATATATTTTATTTCAAATTTAAAGTTTTTATATTATGATTATTGATCTTCTAAATGATATAATTGTGCTAATTTCCATATGTGATTCTACATAAGAAAAGCTTGGTAGATTGTAAGCAGGTAAAAGAAAAAAAAGACGTATTTTATATTTAAAAGGATTAAATGTTAAACCAATTAAATATTTGATGTCTTTACTATTTTTTGCTAAAAAATATATTTGTTTGAATTTTTTTAATTCTGCTATGTGACTTTCTTAAAGTACATGAAAAGAACATTTTAAATCAATTATAAAATGAATTGCTACTCTTGATTTTTAAATAAAATAATAGCTTTAATAATAATTTGAATCTTTGCTAAGGGAGAAGTTAAATTAGAGATTAGACTTCAAAAATAATTTTTAACATGTATACTTATGTCAGATTCAACAAAGCACTATCTTTAAATTCTGATCAAGTTTATTCTCTATATATGAACTACTGTTATGAAAATTATAATTTTTGGAATGATTTGTCCTGCAAAATAATTTAAAGATCTTGTGTAATAAATAGATATGATTTTCAGTGCTCAAATTTTGAATAAGTTCTTTTAAATTTTTTTTCTTCCATTCTGAATTTCTTCATTATCGGAATATAGGAGAATCAAATTAGAGGTATACATTTTTTCTAAATTATAATTTTTATTTTGAAAAAAAAAAAAAATCAGGAATTTGAAAGTAGTCTTTGGAAAAGGAAAAAAAAATATTACATCGTTTTTCGCTCTTTTTCTTTAGTAAACAAACTTTGAATAACATACAACACTACTATGTTTGAATACATTATACTTCTGCAATTTCATATATATATATATATTCTTAAATTTGCTCCACTCCTCATTATTTCTTTGTTGATAGAAGTGAATTTATTGGATAATTATTTTTAAAAGCTTGAAATTAGCATATATTTTAAGAATTTCTTTTTTCCTTTTTTTGCTGCTGGTGCTATTTAAAATAAAGTAATAAGGAATAAGTAAAGTGATGTGTTAAAGAGGAATACATATCATCTTTATTTTACTCTAGCAATTTGTTAATATTTATGAGAAATTTTCAATATATTGGAATTTAACTATTAAAGTTTAAGAATGCTGTTAGTAAAGTAAATGCATGAACACAGGAAGGCAATTTTGAAAATCTACTATTTGTTTTTATAATTTACAATGACCAAAAACGTTTTCTTATAAGATAAAATGTCTTTTTAAAGTATAAGTTGTAATTTTTCATTTCTTCAGTCATTTCTTTTATTTCAGTTCAAATTAGTAGCAAAATAGCTGTAATTTTATGTAAAAAGAAAAAATGTAATAAATGATTGCTTTTTGATCATGTTGTTACCATAAAATTTATTAATATTGTTCACAAAAAATTTTACAACCTCAAGTAAACCCTTCTTAGAAATATTTTTTTATACAGTAGATATTTTGAAAATTGCTTTCACTTTCTGGTATATAATTGTAAAAAAATTGTCTCAATAATTTTTTTGTTCTGCACTTTATTATATTCCTATAATTTTGCTGATAATATTTAACATGAAAACTATGATTTAATTTGGCATACAACACTTCAAAAGTATGAGTTTAGGTTAAAATGTAGCCACTTGGAATATTATAAAAATGTAGCATTATGTTTCAATTGACAAATTTTTTAAATTATTTACTCAACATGAATTTAAAAAAAATTTAATCACAAATTAGAGAAGCAACATTTTTTTGAATAGATTTATCATATGTCACTGCATATAGTAATTATAGATTTATTAATTGTATATTGTTCCTTGTGTGTATTTGTTCAGATGGTTAATGTTTATTTGAGCTTGCATTACTTAATATAGGCATTTTAACTTATATATATATGATTATGTGTTTACATGTTTCCAGAATTTTGAAGATCAAGATATAAATAATATAAAGTTAAGAAAAACTTTTATATATTTTTTTACAATTACTGGTTATATAAAAACAGTTTTATATATGTATTTATGTATGTTTGTATGTATGGTAAATTTTTATAAAATTGATTACCTTGTCCTTTTTTATAATTTAATTACTCATCAGATGAAATGTAAGAATATTTGTTCACTTTGGGATTTTTATCTAATTCGTATATACTCACATTATTATAGTTTGTTTTAAATAGAAATATTCATATGGCCAAATTATGTTAATAGTAAAATGTTAAAATTTAATCCATTGTTTTTTTAATTACCAAATTAATTTTTGTTAATTAACTCAAGTATTAAATATTTCATTCAACTCGGACATGAACGTGTTTTAAAAATGCAAATTTATTAAACTAAGTCTTTGTTATTGTTTGCTTTAATTCTATTTGAAATTGTTATGCTTTAAATACTTTTAACTTGATGTATATGAAATAAAATAATTTTTTCTTACATAGGCTTAAAATCTTATATATTCTCTTTGTGGTTCAGAGATAATGTTGTGCTATTTGTATCTATTTTTATGCAAAATCTTCTTTACAGAACATACTATATCCATTTAGAAAATTATTTTTCTAAGATGGCATATTTAGGGTGAGAGAGTGTGGTTACAAATGACCAAGGAAAAAAATAGAAAACTTCATTATACATTAATACATTATCTTACATGACATTGGATTATTCAAATGATTACTTATATGATGACTATACTAAAATAAGAATATTCTTGAATGTATTCTTCAATTCTAAATTGCACTTCAAAAAAATTTATTGCTTTTTAACTGCATACAAAAGGTTCATGTATATTTACTTGAAATGCAATTTTACATTATTAATGTTATATTTCGTTTTTGTCAATTAAAAAAACAAAACATTTTAAGTGATTTGCTTACTTTAAAAGATTTGCTCTTATGTATTTCCCCCTTTTTATTTGTAAATGGAATAATATTAACTATATTTATATTGAAGGAATTCACGATTAAGAATTATTATTGAAGAATTAATAATTTAAGTATTAGCAAAAAATGAAAGTAGGATTTACGATGGGCTTGTGTAAAAAGTTGTCATAGCCACTCCCATAATATTATAATCATTAAGTTTTTTTGTATATCTTTTAAATTTCAATTTTTTAAGAAATATTTTTTTTTATCCTCATTATCTGGTATGATAGTGAATGTATATAAAAAATTATTACAATGTAAGAAGATGTATAAAATTAAAGGATTCTGGAGCTCATATATTGTGATTTTCTAATACATTGAAAATATAACTTTCAATAAAATTACTTATTTTGATTCCTCTTAGTTATAAGGAAATTAAAAAAAAAATCTGTAAAATATATGCTTAAAAATATCATGGAATATCATAATTTTGTATAAAAACTACATGATGAAGTGTAGCTAGAGTTTGTTGACTGATATATGATACACAGGTATTGTAAGATATGAGAAAAGGAAATTATTTTCAGAACAAAAGAATAGTAAACCCTTGCTGAGCATGTTTTCGTGAATGGAATTTTACATGTACTTTATCTTAATCGTTTCCATTTAATTTGCCCAATGCTAGAATTTCATTCATTTGCGGTATTATGTGGAGCATTGGCAACATCATTGTTAACAATTTTAAAGTATTTCTAATGATTGAAAATAAAATGAAAGAAACTGTATTAATTACAAATGTAACTGACTGCAACGAATTTTCAGATATGGAAAGAGAAGTCAATAAATTAATCCAGAATGTCGATTGAGAAATGACAGTGAGGAATTGGATAATCTTGTAATGCTAGCCTACAGTGAACAAGGGATAGTGAAGAGAAGATAAAGATCCTTTAAATTAAAAGAAATCAAACTCATTGTTAAAAAAATTAAAGGAAGTGTCCGAATTTGCGATGGAGATTAACTCAAATGAAGAAAAGAGATACTTAATGAGAGACATTGAAAAACTGCCCTCCTGACTACAAAACTTTTAAGAAATTGCATCAGTCATTGTCCCATGCAAAAATTACTAACTTAAAAAAATAAATAAATAAATAAAATGTATGCATCTACTTATTAAGCAACAATAAAAGTAAATTCAATTAATATTTTTTTTCATTTTTAATTATAACAATATTCAGGTTTGTGTAAATTATATATACTTTCTTAATTTGAATTATACTTAACATTTTTTCTCGTAGAAAACTAATTTTATGGAGGCAATTTTATGTCTTGTGCGCAATATATTAAGACATAATCTCCGCGTGCGACAAGGGTTTAATGTAATATATTTATTTCTTAATTTTTTCATTATATTTGTCGGTAAACAAAAAACTGCTCAATTCGACTTTATCATAAAAATGAGTTTCAATAAAGGGTTGGCTATACCCTCATCCCAAAAGCAATGTCGCCTACCTTTGAGTCATAGAATCGAAAAGGAGTTGCGATTTGGGGTTTTCCCCGCCCTACTGTTCCTGTAAGAATTTATCTTTCCAATTACTGAATTGGTTCTAGAAGTGATAAATGATGTTTCTCCACAGAGTGCCTGAAACATTGTATTGGGTTTATGCCTGAGGAACCTGCCGACAAATCCATTTGAGGGATTCCTTTGTTGAAAAGCCGAGCTTTATGTGGCTTAATGTTATAGTCCATTAGAATGAATTCATCCCCTATTGTTGTTGTGTAAAAAACTACAAAAATTTTTGAGGATCTCATGCCTATACCGTTGAACTTTCAATGATCCGTTCCTGATGATGTGCAGGTTGGTATGGGCATAGATTGAGATACTAATCCACGCCATTATTTCGCCTTCCCAAATCTGGTACTTTCATGCACAAAAGTTGAATTATTACGAGTACCATTTTCTGTACAGATTATAAGCCGTCTATTATCAGGTTATACACTAAAGAGAGATTCTTACGTGAAGGAACTTAGGTCTTTTGCGGGCAGCTGGTGAACTCGCTGTTAACAAAACATAAACTACAGGTCTCTGAACATACAGTCAAACACGATGGAATGAACTTTGAATAATACTATGAGCCAAAACTGTGGTCCCAATAGTTCTCTAAAAGTGTTTCAGCCTTAATGCTGCGGTTTCTTTTGGCCATTTGATAAATACAGTTTGGTATGTTACATTTCTAGAGCTCTGCTCTGATCTTCGGCTAACATTTTCAGTTTACAAATACTGATTCCATATTCTTGAGATGACACTCCGAAAGCGTCTGCTACAATAGATTGAATTTGGCTAGCTTTTAAACATCTGATGGGTCTCCGTTTCGACGATTCGGCTAAGTCATGTTGCTTGGACAGCGTATTCACTTACGAAGCCTTCGACGAGTGTGAATTTTTTTTATAATATTCTCTTACATAACAAAAGCTGCAGGTCACTTTTTCCCTAACTAAAACGCTTTGTATTCAGCGTCGCAGACAAAATTTGAATATTCCCAAGTTTGTAAACATGATAATTTTTTTTAAACGTTTTTTATTTCATGTTTGCTAAAAAGGTAGTCGATTTTATGGCTGTTTCATATCGAAATCGCAATATCCTCTTATTATTTTGAATAATTAATTCATTCTGAAAGACTGTACTAAAACGGATTACAAGAATACTTTAACAGATTATCACCATGTATGGCAGTTATGTAGTTCATAGTTGCCTAATTTTATATAGCTTTATACGGAAACTCCTACAGATAAACACAATACTATCACGAAGGAAACCTCACCTCCTTTTTTCGGCAAATAAAGGGATTATCTCACTCCCTCTTTACAGATGAACACGTAGTAGATATTTTATTAGTGCATTGTTATTAAAACACCGAATTTTAAGTATGGAAGTACACTGTCGAAAATCGACAAATTTATGAGGTCTCGTGAACACGTCACATAACATTTGTAATTTGGTAATCAATAACAGCTTTTCAGCGCAAAAAAATTTGTTAGAAATAAGTTTTTTCATGGATACGAATCCTTTAGGTCAGTACTTTGAAGTTTTTGTATATTTATTTTTATTTTAATAAATTATTAGTTATGGTAAATTTTTTTCGAAATCTCATCTGTGTTTTTTAAGAATGGAACAGGAAAGTGAATTTCTCTTCATTTCATCCTGTAATTTTGTGTATATGTATTATCTATAATATTTGGTTAATCTGCAGAATAAAAATCTTGCCCATGTCTGCCCCGTTTTTATATATTGCCAGTTTTATATTGATATCGATTTTTTTATTTTTTATTTTACAATGTTTTCTCTAATGTTTATCAAACACGTTTATTTCTTTGAGATTTTGATTATGTCAGAATAGAAAAAGGTTTTTTTTTTTTTTTTTTAAATAATGAAGCAGTCAGGATAACAAAAAAATTGATAACAAAATATTTTTTTAAAGATATCCAATTAAAAAAAAATCATTCGAAGACATATGCAATCTTAGTAAAAAAGAAAATTATACAAAATTAAAAAAAAAAAAAAATCAAATGGAATTGTTGTAAAAGAACAGGAAAAAGATTTTTGTTTAAAAAGTTATAATTGGTTAAATGCAATCATTTGATTTGATTTGTTTGTTGCGAGTGAATTTTTCCCTTTGTGGAAAATCATCCAAGGACCTCCTTTGAAAATAGTTCTCACAACACCAAATGGCTTAAAACAGTAACTAAAACTTCTGGATTGTCTTTTGAAACACAAATGCGTTTAAGAGCTTTTGAAGAAGATATTTAACGAATGCGAACTATTATATCAAATGACATTTGCATTGATACATTAAATTTTTTTTTTCCTTTAAATATTGTCAAAGAATTGACAGAATTGTTAATATTATATATATATTTAGCAGTAGCATTTGAACATACAAATTCATTAACTAGTGTGTAACAATCACGCACAATACATACACATGTAATTAAGCAAAAACAGCAAGTAAGATCAGAATACAAAATTAAAAAAAAAGTCAAAAGTCAACACAAGTTAGGCAGTCCGGAGATCTTGAAGTTTCTCTCTTGTCTGCCAATATCTATCATATAAATGTCCAAACACCTCAGGGCATTCTTTAAGATGCGATGCATCCATAACAGTGTCCCGCCAGCATAATACACAAGTAGGGGACGAAAAGATGTTAAATCTAAATAAATGGCTTGCAAGGCAATCATGCCGAGTCTCCAACCTAAAAGCTACAACATATCGTCTAGGAACAACTGGAACCTATAAAACAGATTCCCTCCAACACTTTTCCTTTATTTGGTCACCTTTCCTGGATCGGAAGTCTTTATGCATGCGTTCTTTTATTACTTGCACTATAGTTGAATAATTGATAGGATCCCATGGAATCTGCAGGATTCTCGTTCTCTTTTCAGCCAAAAAAAAAAAAATTGTCATATATTCCATAGGGAGCTGGAACCCACTAAAAATAACTTTTTTATGTGGGTTTTGCAAAATACTTAAATTAGATATACAGTCTTTTGTTCTTTGAGAGTCAGCAAGCCTCAGAGAGAGATGATAGCCTGAATTGTAGATTTAGAGTCTGATGAAATAACGGCATTATCAAAACTCTCGTACCTAGAAATCAGTTTTTCAGATGCCAACCTAATGGTCTTCACAATTATATACGGTATATGATGTCCCTTATAGTGCATAAATTGTCAATACAGGAGCGGTTATAATTTCATCTGCATTGCTACCCATTAGATAACGATTTGAAGAGACAAGTGGAAATGTTTTAAATATTTTTAAAAATATCATGAACATTTTTTTAGATAGTGTTTGAAAGAGAAATGTAATGAAGATAACATTAACAAACCGGAGACAACTTTCTCAAAATAACTTCATTTCGTCCCAAAAGGAGTTCGGGACATTTTAAAAATCCTCGAGGTTACAGAATCTTTGAGTGAAGGAAGTCAATCGAACTCAAAAACCGATTCTGGAGAATCGGAGTTGGTTACTGTTATTTATTATTTTTTGTCCTTTTCCTTTTTAGCAGTTGTACTTGAACATACAAATTCATTGACTAGTGTGTGAAAAACATACACAACATATAAGTACACATGAAGATAAGTAAAAACAGCATGTAAGATCAGAATGCGAAAAAAAAAAAAAAAAGTGAAAGTCAAAACAAGTCAGCCAGTCCGGAGATCTTGAAGTTTCTCTTCATATAAATCATATAAATGTTCAGATACCTCAGGGTATTCTTTAAAATGCGATTCATCCATAACAGTGTTTCTTCCGTATAATACACTAGGGGACGAAAAATTGTTAAAGACTCGTTCTCACCGAGGCGAGAAGCGTTTAAGCGACAAGAGTTGACCAATCACTACCCTCACTGCGTTCGCCTGAAACCGGTTTGAAATGCACCGCTTCGAGGACCAACTTTCAACTCGAAGCGAAACTTCACTAGGCGTAATGCTATTTCTGACGTTTCGCTGTGAAGGGGTCGAAAAAATTTTCTTGCCTGTCGCATGTCGCGTCGTCACCTGTCGCCTCGATGGGAAGGAGCCTTAAATCTAAATAAATGTCCTGCAAGGCAATCATGCCCTGTCTCCAACCGAAAAGCTACAACAACACGTCCTCTAGGGGCAGTTGGAATCTTTAAAAGAAATTCTCTCCAATAATTTACTGATTGTTGATTGTGCGTTTTATTTTCAGATGATATTTTTAATTTTAACTTTTTTATATTTGTAATTTTTATGTTTGGTTTTTAGTTAAAATGATTAATGAATTTTAATTAATTAGCAGTAATGAATTTTTCATAATTAATATAAAACATAAAAATAATTGTTAATATTCAAATTTATTTGTTTTCTTTACGAAACTTCTAAAAATTAATTGTTTAATAATATTTTTTTAATTATAAGTAGTAAAAATATATATTCCAGAAAAATAGTTTAATTTGCAAAATAAATTTTTGCCTCAAAATTAATATGATATATTGAAGATAATTTCATAACATTAATATAACATATATACTCTTAATATTCCTATTAAGAGAATTCGTGAGAATCTGTCCTCTTATAGATTCTCACGAATATTATATCACTTATCTTAAAATAAAGATGTTATTATTATGTTTTATTATTAATTATATTGATAAAACTGTACATTTACAACCAAAATGCCATCTTAGAACTTCAGCGAAAAACCTGATATAGAGTTAGATTAGCATCGAACTGTTATTCTGAGAGCTTTAAAACTTTGAATTTCTCATCCCTCCAAACCTCTAAAAAACAATTTTCAACACCATAATCTCAACAATTTTGGCGGTCAACAGTCCCGGCGATGCCATGAATGTTTATAGTGGTTCGGAATCCCCTTTAAACCTTAGTTCTCTGTTTAATATGACTGTAGAGTGTTGGGTGTAAGGGCTGACAACCCTACCCCATAAAAAGAAAATATCTCCTGTTTCGGAATCGTTTCACTTATAAACATACTCTTTCTAACTTTCACTTAGGTCTAACATGTGGTTCAATGGTAACTTATGTAGATAACGTGCAAGAGGACTCGGGCTCATATATGTTGGTGGAGCCTGTTAAAGTTATTGCTTTCAGTAACGAAGAGACATGATGGAGATTGTAACAATATGTATAAGCGTCTCGCATCGGTTGCCTGGTTGATGTTTTCAAGGTTTTCGCCCATATGACAAGCAATTGCGGGGCTAATAAGTTCCTTATAAGTTCTCTCTTCATCATTCCTCCGTTGATTGAATACTCACACTCACGTGGTCCACCAATGTATATATATATAGAGAGAGAGAGAGAGAGAGAACATCTTCGCTTAAAACTACACATGAATATGTCTAAGTACTGTTTATTGTTTGCTTCTATTGCAGTAGATCGTTTTGTTTCAGTTTACCATATGTAAATATAAGTATTTCAACGATGGTTTATTCGCAATTTAAAATGTTATAGCAGATTATAATATGATTTCAAAATCATGTCTTATCCTTCTATGATGAGATAGACCGACCAGCAACATTTGAATTCTGAAAACATTTTTAAAACTTACGCACAGTAATTATTAATCTAAATCCTTTACCATTTGTTATCCAAAATAGCAGATTATTCACTTTTATGTAACTCGCCTCTATTCAAAATGAGATATGGTAGCCACCTAGCTGATTTTCTTATTTAAATTCCGAAAACTCTTGGTTTTCTTATTTAAATTCCGAAAACTCTTCATTTAAAGTTTAAGCATAATCACTATTAAGGCAAACTCTTAGATATAAATCAATAAATTTTGGTTATTCAAGAAGTCCCCTTCCACAAGATATCTCTTAACGCATGGTTTTAATTTCAATAACTGGTTCAATATCTTTCATTCTTAACTTGTAAATATTTTAATAATTCATACAAGCAAGGTTTAGTTATTTTTATGTCCAGAAACTTCAAAAGAATATTCACCCGTAATTACAGATTAGGGATCTGGCGTATCCTTTCTGAATTTTAAGCATAATTTACCTTGAATATGTTATAAACTATCTTTAAGAAAATATTCGGTATATAAGGGAAACGTAATAAAGTGTCTGTCTTCATCCTTGGAATTCCATTTATATTTTGCCTTGAATTCTACAAATGAAGAAAAATGCAACTATTTAATAATTATTAAATATTCATTTTAATCTAGATTTTTAAAGTTTTTTTCATGAGGCCAAGAATACTAAGCTGAAAATATCGGATATATCAGCACTTTATTTCTATGAAAATTTTGTTTCTTTTTCTAAATATTAAAAGAAATCTCCGATTGACTAAACAATGGGAGGTTTCATGAAAGAAAAAAAATTTATATAGGGACTAAAATATTTATAATGTGAATATTTCACAATATTTTATAGATTCATCTTAAATTAAAATTATATAACTATTACTAGTGAAATAGTTATATAATTAAGAGTTATATAACTATTAATAGTGAAATAATTATATAATTAAGAGTTATATAACTATTAATAGTGAAATAGTTATATAATTATTAGTCTTTAACTGTTACTAATACATCTGTTTTTTATATAAGGAGAAGGAGGGAGATGGTATACAAGAAGAAGGATATGCTTTTTGAGAGAATTTTTCTTACATTTTAGACTTAAGGAAAACCTGAAAACTTGTATTAGATTATTAAATTAAAATAGTTTGCCTAGTTAACCGAACATGCTATCGTAACAAAATGTATAAACATTTCGCATTGACAGGCGGACTGTCTAGGTGGAGTTTTCTGGGTTTTCTAGAATACGATTAGAAAACTAGAAACAGTAAGCTAAAATTTTTACAGGGAGGAAATATTTTCTCTCTACCGTCCCAGATAATGATATTGATTCACCGATGAGGTGTTCGCCACTACAAAGTGGTCAACAAGTCTAACTCAGCAAGTAAACACTTATATACATCAACATGAAAAAGGCTCAAATAGCCTTATGTTGCCCTCAATATTATTCCTATATAGCCTATTATTAGCCATGAATAGTGCCTATTCAAATAAAGGACTAAATAAATTATTTCTTTATTAACTAATTTTTTTAAGGTTGAATACAATTGTTCAAATAACTAAATGATGGTACATTCCACTAAATTCCCTTTCATAAAACTGCCAAAACTTTTAAATTATAGCGTGTATGTTCATTAGTGATTATTGCAATTAAAACCAAAAACAAACTAATGAATTACGTTGAGTCTTTATTTAAAGGAGATAACATGACATGAAAAATACTTGTCATAATACAAATTTAACAAGTCCATCGGTCATTACAAAGTCTATACTAAATTAATAATCTCAGTGTCAGTTAAAGGATCAATTATTTTCGAAACAGATTAGAAGTCTAAGAAGGATATTCCTTCGGTATGAAGTAGGAGATTGATCTTAGATCGTTATCAATATATCTTAAATAGCTTTAGTGGAATATTAATGTATATAACTGATTACTAAAATATTACATTGTTTTTATTCTATCAATTTTTACGTTGCCTAATAACATTGACAGATGCAGAGTGGATTGTATACAGTAAATGCCTCAAATTCTTCAAAAAAGGATATAAATTACTTTTCACTGAAGAAAAATAGAAAAATGACATCATATATCAAGTAGTTATCCTTTATTGTAATCTCACTTGATTACAACTCATAATTATTATTTTTTTTTCCCGAAACGTTTCGAAAAACCTCTTTCAGTCCTTAGTTGCTTAGTCTTCTTCAGCTCATTAATTCCTCGGAACATTGATATGTCATTAGAAAACCAGATGTTTATCTACTCCATTATGTTGCTCTTATTTTGGGATATGCAGCCAAATATCGTTTAAATACTTTCCAAGTAGCTTCCATTTTTTTTAAATGTTATTTTCTTTTCTTTATTTGAAATCATTTTGTAAGGTCAACTGGTTCATGATAAATAAAAATTGAAAAAATTTTCAAGAAATTCTATAACATTAATAATTATGAAGAAATCAATGCATGGAAACTTACTAGTCCAAACGGAGTTCAAAATACCTGTCCCATCAGCAAGCTACCAGACACTTGACTCCATTTCAAAATCTTCATCGCTTTATTAACGTCCTTTCTTGTAATTCTATTTCAAGGCATCCTACTAGGTAGGTGGTCCATCTACTTGTGAAGCTCTTAGGCCACTTCGCACCACTCTCACTCGTGTCCACCCGCTTGCTAGACTGAAAGTTTAGGATACTCAAGATCCAGCAATGTCCACCGACTCCAGAATTGCGTCTGCTAAAAAGTATTGGGCTTTGCTTCGTGCCTTGATTCCAGGTAAGCAATTCAAATTTTTTACTCTTAAAAAAAGAAAGAGAGTTTGTAAAAGATTTACCTAAAATTCTTTAATTCGTGCAATGGAAAAAAAATCAGAATTTTGAAACTAAATAGCTCGGATGAAATTTCAAAATGCTGATCCTACTAATAGGCCATCTGACACTTGAACTTAGTACAAGTTAGGGCCGGATATGCCTGTGGTCTTGATTCAGTGTTTTTCATGGATTGAAACTAAATTATTTCTCAAAATAAAACGCTATGTTTAGCTGCCATATTTATTAAAATTTACTAGACAGCACTGCACAACTGCAACACATAACACAATTATATAACAAATATTTACAAAATCATCTTAAAAGCCAGTTTATTTTAGGATCTTTGTACCCTCCGTACTCCCTGGAACTCTTCACTCGACTGTTGTACCCTCCGTACTGCATGGAATACTCTACACTCGATTCTTGTATACTCCCTTTTCTTTTATTCCCTTTCGAATTATCGGTTCCAAAGTCTAACAGGCGAAAAGAAAACGCGCAAAGTTCAAAATCTAACGTAAGGATCAATCTGCCCTTGAAAGGAAAGTGCAAAGTCCAAAGTCTAATGTAAGGGTCAACCCGTCCCTGAAGGAAAGATCTATTAACTTCGAGTTCAAGCTTATAGCTTTTTATGGGAATTAATTGTGGATCCTTACTACCATCATTCAAAATATGCACCTTTGTGTTAATGTCCTTTCTTGTAATCCTATTTCAGTGCATACTACCAGGCAGTTCCACTTGTGAAGCTGGTAAGCTTTTTCGTACCGCTCTCACATTTGTCCACTCACTTGCAAGAGTGGAAATTAAGAATACTCAAGATCCAGCAATGCCTGCCAGTTCGAGAACGCATCTGCTAAAAAGCATCGAGTTTTGCCATGTGCTATCTTAGTTGAGTTTGTTCAAATATTTAAAAACGACGAATAAGATGATTTTTGACCTACAAATTGGTATTAAATAAACATCAACTTTGCGTTAGATTCTCTATTATTCGTAATATTGGGCATCACGTAGGAACTTATTTCCTGCACATATAAGAGAAACATTTTTGTATTTTAATGTTTTTAAGTAGGATAAATATGTATAAAAATTTGGAATTCGTATGCGTATAATTATGATTAAAATATTCAAAATAATGCTCTTTGAATAAGATATCTTCAGTCAGTGTGAAGAAAATGTTTACTCTCATTTACATAAGGATATTCAAGAAAATGTAAATGCGGTTAAATTTAAATCATTTATGCTAGCAGGCGTCACAGTTGTATTTAATACAGTTATACATAATTATGTTTTAGTTTTTAAAGTTGATAGATTAAAAAAATAGCTTAAGTTTTAGTATTTAAATAATTAGAATAGAAGTTTAAAATAGTTATGGTTAGTTTTAAAATAGATTAAGCAATTAAAAATCGCATACGGTATTCTTCAAAGATGCAAACACTGTATCATGTAAAAATCAATGACTTTTCTCTTAAAATTAAAAATTATTAAATTTCTATTATTTGCATTTGATATCATATGTATATTTTTAAAAAAAAAAAATATGTGACATATAGGATAGGGTGCATTGGGGAAGGGAGGGGGGGAATGGAGTCACAGAAATTATGGAGGATATCATATTTCACCAAATAAAACTGAAAGAACTTGCTTATTAACTTTTTCTGAATATTGCGTAGTATTTACTGTTACCTTTAATGCTTGGTTTTCTATTTATACTTTTTTATTTTATAAATACCGGTTTTTTGTGTTTTTTTGAAAAAATTGAGCATTTTCTTACTTGATTCTTTTTTTTGTTGTTTTCAGTATTTTCAATTTAAGAAAATCGTTATGCTCCCAATTTTGAGGGTTGTGAGTTTATAATTACTGGCATCATGGATTCAGTAAAATTAGCTTTCGTGTAAAAATTTTGAAATGTCTAAATACTAGATTTATTATGTCGGCAACAAATCCAAAAACATTGACTGTACAAAAAATATATAATAGCTGAAATCGTTATTTTGTTTCTATGTTGTTTGACCATTGGAATTGATTTTGATATTTTTGTTTGGTTTCGTGATCCGGCTATCTATCCAGTGACGGATTTAGGTTCAATGGCGCCCTAGGCCCAAGTTAATTTGACGCCCTTGTAATAATAATAATAATACGAATAGTAATAATGGATTCGAATTAAATTTAGTTATTGAATTTAGGCATGAGTTAAATATATATATATATATATATATATATATATATATATATATATATACAGTGAGCCACAAAATTGAGTATACACCTCTAAAACTTTTAGACTTCTTCCAATTACAAATTAAATATTGATTTAAATAGATAAATTTTTTTATCCTAGATACTTCAACCTCTGCTTTACCATCCTATAATAGCACAATTCTATAGTTAACTTATTTATTACGAAAAAAGTTAAGCGATTCGAAGAAAAGATAGAAAACCATGCCACAAAATTGAGTATACACTTCTTATATTTGTAAATTATGCCACCACTTTTTTTAGTTTCAAATTTTCTTTAAAGAGTTTCAGGAGTAGCTGCTGCTTATAACACGTGCTATTGCACTTCAACGCTTTTAAATAGTATTTTTCTCATTAAAAATCGTAAAATGAGCTCTCGTAGAGAAACTACTGAATCTGAGCGTTTATTGGTTGTAAAATGGTCGAAAGAGGGCAAATCTCTTCGAGAAATCGCTTCGTTGATTGGTGTAACTCATGGTTGTGTCCAAAAATACTACAGAAGTATAAAAAAACTGGATCTGTGGCCAATATTCCTGGAAGAGGACGTAAAGAAATACTGAGTACTACAGCGAAGAGGAAGATCATTCACTCAGTAAAGAAAGATCCGAGGGTGAGTGCCTCTAAACTAGCTTTATCGATGTCCTCTACAATCGGGAAAAAGATCTCAGTTGAAACAATTCGACGTACCCTTCACCAATATGGGTTTTATGGCCGTACACCAATACGAAAGCCACTCATCAAGTATGTGAATAGACAAAAGAGAGTGATTTTCGCCAAAGAACATCGTTTAAAGCCTATTTATTTCTGGAACACTGTAATATTTTCTGATGAAAGTAAGTTTAATCTTTACGGAAGCGATGGACGATTTAAAATATGGAGAGAAGCTGGGAAAGCACTGGCACCTAAAAACACCATTAAGACAGTCAAGTTCGGAGGTGGATCTGTCCTCGTTTGGGGTTGTATGTCGGCTGGAGGAGTTGGAGAGCTTCCTTTTATTGATGGTATTATGGACAAACATGTATATTTGGGGATTTTAAATGATAACTTGAAAAAAAAGTGCCAGTAAGTTGGGGCTTGGGTCAAGCTTCATATTCCAGCAGGACAACGACCCCAAGCATACAGCGAAGATTGTGCAGTTATACTTGCTGTACCATTGCAAGAAGCAATTACACACTCCAGTCCCAGTCTCCAGACCTAAACGTCATCGAAAATTTGTGGTCGCAATTAGAGAAAGCTGTACATGAGCACGAAATCACAAGCAAGGAAGTTCTCAAGAAGGTTCTGAGAGAAGAATGGGCTAAAATTTCTGTTGAAACCACTAAAACACTAGTAGAATCTATGTCCAGAAGATTACAAGCTGTAATTCAAGCAAAAGGTTATGCAACAAAATATTAATTTGTACGTTAAAAGGAAATTAATAAAGGTGTATACTTATTTTTGTGGTGTTGTTTTCCTCTCGTCTCAGATCTTTTATTTTTTTTATAAGTATAGTACGTAAAAAATAAATAATAAGGTAAAAAATTCAATCATCTTAAAGCAATATTTAATTTGTTATAAAAAGTCTCTAAGTTTCTAAGGTGTAAAGCCCATGTAGACTAAACATGCAATTTATAAGGTTTTAAAAAAATAAATCAATCATCTTAAAGCAATATTTAATTTGTAATTGCAAAATAATGCAAGTCTAAGTTTCTAAGGTGTATATCCAGAACAATTTGTTACAGTGGATAAATACCCACTGTATAACGCAGAGCTTATATCTATATTGTTTTCTTGTAATTGTTCCAAATAACACTGCAGGTGAATGCACTCATTACTTAATACTTCTTCTAAATCGTTTGAATATTTTGCGACTGTATTTGCCGTTTGCTCTGTTAATTTATCCATATTAATCCCAGGTAAATTATCGAAGAAGTTAAAGCTATCATGAAGTTGCTTGTATACTTCTTTACGTCTAATGAATTCTATACTCAAAATATCTAGAATGCAGTAATGAATATTAGTTCGAAAATTTTCATGGCCCGAATAAGGTTCAGTGTGATTTTCTAAGTTCTAGTACGACCTTTCTAAATTGATCATGGTAATCTTTGAAAAACGCTAAACTATAAAATATTTATGCGAGATTAAAAAAAAAAATAATAATAATAAAGTTTTTGAGTAACCGGACAAAGGTATAATTAAATACGATGAATTAATATTTTGTGTTATAATGATGAGCAAACAAATGCCACATTTAGATTTTTTAAGAAAAATTTATGAAAAATCTAACATTAATAGATAAATGTTATACTTAACGAAAATCTTTTTAGTACCTATTTGTTAGATATTTAAAATTTTTCTACTTACACGGTTAATTATTTAAAAAAATAATTCTACCTTTAAATATTGACATCTTGAGGTTGTTAAAACAAAAAAAGAAGCATTAAAATTCGGTCTTACAGTTGATAAAAAACAAAAGCGATTTCAAATTTTTGGCGCCCCTAAAATATTTGCCAAATATTTGCCGCCCTAGGCCGGGCCTCGCGGGCCTAAACCTAAATCCGTCGCTGTATCTATCGGGTTATTATTTGATCTTAAAATTTTGCATTTATTTTCATTTATAAAATTTTATTCCATAATTCCATTTTTTTTCACTTGTTTTAGGAGCGATCGCTTTAATTTGTTTTGTTCTCGTTATTTTTATAGATTTGGCTACTTAAACCTTTAAAAAAAAAATAGCTTTTCTCGTTTTTAAACCTCAAAATGAATCTACAGTTAGTCATAAAAATCAGCATAAACCTATTAAAATAAAGAGAGATAAGAAATTATAAATATTTAAAAGAAATTAAATTTACGTCAAGGTTACTTTTTATAAGTTAAGCAATATTTTATAAAAGTAAGTGTTAAAAAGCAAACTATCTCTCCAGTTTATATGCAAAAAACAAATGCATAAAAAAATTTCCGAGTGGAATTTTTGTAGAATGTCACACTTATTTAAGTAGGAATGTAAAATAAGAATGAAATCGTCTTGACTTGACTTGATAAGTGCCTTGAGATTTATGCTCGAGTTAGTTGCTTTATCTCAATTTATCCAGATATTATGCAAAGTGAAATCATCATTATGGAAAAGGGAATGAGTATGTGTTAAACAATTTATGTTGTTACAGTTCCAGTTAAAATGGCTCCAAGATTGGAAATTACGTTGATGTTCGAAATTTGATACTCAAGTTAAGCAGAAATAAAAAGATCTTACGCTAAAATTGCAAACATCAGGAAAATCATTTTATTATACAAACTATTATAAGTAATTAAGTAACAATTGAACACATTTTTATTAAACCTCGTAGTGGACGGCCAAGGTACTTTGAAGCAGTGATTAAAGAAGTGAGGTTAATATTGAAATTGTCTGCTCCTCAATTAACGGAGTATGTTGTGCCGACAACTAGTGTGTTTGTTTCATATCCCATTTGGTCGATAGCAACATCTAGACCAAGTACATGAACCATGTGTTCTCAAACAATAAAAAACCGCCCCAGAACTTGAGCACAACTGGTTCTTCTGGTAACCAATGCAAGACAAGATATGGACAGGAGTTGCTTGAGTCAAGCTGCATTTCGGGCAAAGAGGATAAACCTTAAGGCCTGACACATGATGTTGAGCCACTGTAGAGCCTAGCAAGAGCCGTCTGTTCGCATCTACTACCAGCCCCAATTAAAACAACACCAGAACTGTTACAATCATACCACTCATATATGGGAGCCTTTCTCCAAGAAGAGCTGATAATTAATTTGACCCTAGAGGCAAACCCAGAGAAATAAAGACAGCCACCATCAGTAAAACTCTTAAGGCTTCCCTCCTTGGCCAGCTCATCTGCAATCTCGTTGTCGCAAACACCCACATGTGACGGAACGCACTGAAAACAATTTATTATTATGATGGCCATTCAAACAACCCAACGGCAAGTTGTGCTATTACGGAAAAAATTAGAAGAATCATCCGATTTGAAGGAGTCCATGGCAGAGTTTCTTGAAGAAAACTATTCTCATTCAGAGTAAATCAAATGAAAAGTCTGAATTTTGCAAATGAATATATAGATAAGGATTTTATTTTTTGCAAAACTGTCCTTTTTACCAATACTTCTTAATGATGAGAGTAAGTATAATGTTTTCTGAAGTGATGGACGGGGCAAATTCCTCAGAAACGAGGAATTGGAACCCATAAATGTCGTTTCAGCAGTGAAGCATGGCGGAGGAGGAGGCATGGTTTGGGAGTCAATGTCGATTGCTGGTGTTAGGAAATTAACCGTCACTGAAGGTACAAAGGATCGTTTCAAAAGCTTGAAGATATTGTAAGATAATGTATAAGCATCTGTTGAGAGTTTATAGCTTGGAACCCAATGAATCTTTCAGCATAACAACGACGCAAAACACACAGCGAAGATTGTAAAAGAATGGCTCCTTTACAAAATACCTGCACAGCTCCATACATCAGATTTGAATCCGAACATGTATGCCATGAAGTTGATAGAAGAGTTAGAAAATATATCCGTCATAAAGATTCCTTAAAAAATGCATTAATGCCAGCGTAGTCTGAACTTACGCCAGATACTACACAGACTGCTTCAATTCCTAGGAGATTATAAGTCGTCTTTGATTCATATGGCCAAATTACACGATAATAAATTATTTTGTATAAGTTGCGCAATTTTTTCATTTTCTTTGAAGTGTGTTTTGTGAGATTTTCATTAATTGAATTATTTTTCATTTACCAATTTAAAGTGGTTTTTTTTACATAAATATAGATGAATGTAATTTGTATTCAATTATAAAAAATATTGCAGCTTTTCAGTTTTTATAATTACATTAAAAATGCCTTTTTTGAGGATGTATGTTGATTTTTGTGACTGAGTGTATATCAGTGATTCTGAAATTGAAGAGTGCAGAGGCAATGGTCTTCTAGGGCAGTGGCTCTCAGAATTTTTGATTCGTCAGCCTTCGTTCAAATTTAAAAATTTACAATTTCCCCCACCATCGACGTACAAAAAAATATAAAACAACATTATATGAAGTATATAATTTATTATACAAATGCAATATATTATGTTTAAAATGTGTAATTAATCACAAGAACTAAAAATTGAATAAAAATTACTAGTATTTAAAAGATTATTAAAATAGTTTTAAAAAAGGAAAATTATGTAATATTAATATCAAAAAGTTAACCATTAATTTTTAACATGAAAAGAAAAGGTTAAAAAGTGGCCAAAGTTCTTCAAGTTCTTTGAAGTGCCATTCTTTTCGCGAACCCCTGGGTTTGGAGTTGAGTCGCTACTTTAAGACGCTTTCAGTTTTTCTCTTTAAGAGATTTTGTTCTCTAATTAATGATGGTTATACTTTGGATGTTATATTATCTTAATTAATAAACCTAGTTAATCTACTTTTTAGTAAATTAATTTAACTTCTTCAATATTATCAATTTAACAGTCAAATTGATGTTAAGATGGTAATTTGCTATTTTAAAAACATTTTTAACAGTTTTATGCTAAGTTTTATTTATAATTCTTAATTCTTAATTAATTTATTCTATTTTCACTCTAAATAACGAATATATTAATTGTAATAATTTTGTTCTCAATTTTTCTTGCCTTGATTTGTATACTTCTCAGAAGTTAAATAAAAAAAATAATAATAAATTGGTCAATTAATATAAACTTCAGCAGAAAAAGTTAATATATAAATTTATGTATCATTACTTGTTATGAGGATTTTAAAAAATACCGTTATAAAATAACGAATATAATAAATAAAATCAAATATCGTTTTATAAATATCGTTAATAATAAAATCGCTTTATAAATTTAAATATAAAATAAATATCGTTTTATAAATTTAAACATAAAATAAATATCGTTTAAAAAATTTTTGATAAATATCGTTGCATAATTTTTTTGATGAATATCGTTTTATAATTTTTTTGATGAATATCGTTTTATAATTTTTTTGATGAATATCGTTTTATAATTTTTTTGATGAATATCGTTTTATAATTGTATGTAGGAAATCCTAAAAACGTCTGACAACTATTGATCTATATGAATTTTATAATTCTGCAGTAATTTATAAAGAACTTAATCTGGAATTTTTTTGTTCCATATTTATTAAGTCACTAAAAACATATTACATTTTAGAATTTTTAATTGAAGTATACTTTCTGCAGAATTTAAAATGTCGAATCGCTTAACTAATATTAATTATTAATAATTTCTTAATTAATATTTAATTTAGGAATATTTTTTTCATATTTGATATTTTTAATAGAAATTTTTTACCTATTTTTTATTCAATCGAAACCCTCGCAATTATTTTTATACTTCAAACTAATAAAATATGTACGAATAAATGTAATATAAATTTGGCATATGATATTAGAAATATCAATAATGATTTAAGATAAAAAAAAATAATTCATTTGTCTGGATAAATTCTATCGCATTTCTCTGTGATATTGTTATATCGGCGAAAATTAAAAATTTCCTCGGAAATCTTTTTGAAACAAATTATATAAAGAAAGTGCAACAAATAGTTATGTAAATAAAAAGTTTGTAAATAATCCAGTTTTAAAACATTTAAATGCTTGACCATTTTTGTGTGAATGCCATTTTAAAGCTTATCAGTCATCAAAATTTAATAAGACACACTCTTTTAATTCCCTACGAAAAAAGTATCACTCACACAGGAAGTTGAATTACAATTACAGCATCATTTTGAAAGAGTAACATTATCGTTTATGCATGCTTTTTATTTTATTTCATAGGCCAAAGCTGCATGGAATATTAATATGCGCATTTATTATTTTGCTGGAGCGGTACTTTGACTTGAGATTGCATAAATTAAGAATTGGAATATTTTATTCATTTTATCACTTCATTTATGTAATGGTTAAAAGAAATAATAAATGCTTAACGATAAAATTCATAAAACAACATTAACTAAAAGGAGCATTAATATGCAAACTACTTTTTCGCCAAGAAATATCATAAATTTGGAACTAAATATAGTTTAAACCAGGGATGGCCAACCCGCGGCCCGCCTTGAATATTTTTCCAGCCCGTGAGATTTATCACCTTTTTACAAAATACATTTATTTTATAATGGCCAAAGTAGTGAAAACCAGTCTATTAAAAAATACATTATGTGTGCATCCATATATTCAAAAATTAACTGTCGAAATTATGAGAAAAAATTAACTTTGATTTTAAAATAATATTCTTGCGATGTGACAGATATTGCCTGTTTTATTTAGGGCTTTACAGT
The DNA here is from genome assembly GCA_021605075.1 of Caerostris darwini. NCBI lineage: Eukaryota > Metazoa > Arthropoda > Arachnida > Araneae > Araneidae > Caerostris > Caerostris darwini. The sequence goes on from BPLQ01010834.1 coordinate 593,034, forward strand.
CTTGAGTTCGAAGAATAACTAAATTATATTCTGCGAACACATGAGGCGTTTTATTTTGGAACATCTAATATAACAGGTTATATGTTTCACTTTAAGTGACCGCAGTGATGCAGTGACTTACTTAGAGCAGTGCAACTTACACCTGCGAATCGTTTTTTTCGAAAATGAAATTGACCAAACATAACGGACGCAACACGAATTACGACGTGCAAATTGAGAATGCAAACGGACGCAAATTGAGATCGATTTGCAAAAGATAAGTGAAAGAGTGGAGAATCAAATGTCACACTAGTAAAATAAATATATTTTAATGATTTCATTTTTTTATTTAATTTATATTTATATACTTTTTATATTTCATTTTTAGTGTTATATATTTCTTTACAATGTGCGTTTAGTGTCATTATTATTATATTATCTATGTTTACATGTAAGAATAATAGTAAACACAAAAATAATAACTCATTATGTTTCAATTTTTCACTCTAAAAAAATCTCTATAGTGGATCTAAATCTAATATGTGGATATAAAATTTTATATGTGGCCCACGAATTTATGACGCAAGATCAGTTAGGTTGGCTACCCCTGGTTTAAACTAATGGAAGGCAACTTTAAACATATTATCTTTTCTTACATGTAAAATGTATTGCTGATTAATTGCAATTACAGTCATATTGATTCTAAAATGAAATAAGCCACAATAATTCTTTATATTTTCATTTAAAAAACATTTAATGCTTGACCATTTTTGCAAATTTAAAGCGTAACACTCAACACAATTTGCTAAGACACACACTTTTGATTCAACAAGAAAATTTATCACGCACAAGAAGTTGAATTACAGTAACAACATTTTTAAAATGTAACATTATCGTTTATGCTTGCGTTTTATTTAATTTCAGAAGCAAATGCTGCATGGAATATGAATGAGCTCAGTAATTTCTCTAGAATGGTACTTTGACTTGAGATTGTGTAGATAGATTATGAGCAGGATATTTTATTCATTTGTTCTCTTTATTTATATAATGATTAAAAGAAAGAATAAATGCTTAATGATAAAATTCATAAAGTCATGTCAATTTAATCTCTTATAATTTATGTTACTTTAACCACATATAATTAGAGAAAGTATTTTGCTTAAAGTTTTGTTGTCAATAACCTTGATGCATCTTATTAAAAAAATTACTGTTTGTATAGAGTTTTAAAATTAAGTTTACATTTTACAAATTGGGTTTCAAAATTAAGTTTACATTTTACAAATTGGGTTTCAAAATTAAGTTTACATTTTACAAATTGGGTTTCAAAATTAAGTTTACATTTTACAAATTGGGTTTCAAAATTAAGTTTACATTTTACAAATTGGGTTTCAAAATTAAGTTTACATTTTACAAATTGGGTTTCAAAATTAAGTTTACATTTTACAAATTGGGTTTCAAAATTAAGTTTACATTTTACAAATTGGGTTTCAAAATTAAGTTTACATTTTACAAATTGGGTTTCAAAATTAAGTTTACATTTTACAAATTGGGTTTCAAAATTAAGCTTACATTTTACAAATTGGGTTTCAAAATTAAGTTTACATTTTACAAATTGGGTTTCAAAATTAAGCTTACATTTTACAAATTGGGTTTCAAAATTAAGTTTAAATTTTACAAATTGTGTTTAAAAATGCACTGTTTATATAGAGTTTCAAAACTAAGTTTAAATTTTACAAATTGAGTTTTAAAACTTACTGTTTATATTTTTGAGTTTGTTTATATTGAATTTCAAAATTAAGTTTACATTTTACAAATTGTGTTTTAAAATTTGCTGTTAATATAAAGTGTGTTTATACAGAGTTTCGAAATTTAGTTTAAATTTTACAAATTTAGTTTTAAAATTTGTTATATAGAGTTTCAAAGTTAAGTATAAATTTTACAAATTGAGTTTTAAAATTTACTGTTTGTGTAGAGTTTGTTTATATCGAGTTTCAAAATTAAGTTTAAATTTTGCAAATTTAATTTTAAAATTTACTGTTTGTATAGTTTTCAGAAATGGGAATTTAGAAATTTCCTATATCATCCCTGACATATATAATTATTTTTTTTTATTGAAAATTATTAAAATACTGTTTATAAAACTTTATTCCCCAGATAATTTCATATTCTGAAGTGCTATATTTATTTTTAAAATACCAAAATGTACCAAATGCCAAATTTTAAATGTACTAATTCATTAGTATATTTTTATTTTTTAAAGTGATTTCAATATGTAATACAACTATAAAATAATTTAATATCTACAAAAATTACAATCAAACTGATTGTAAATTCAGTTTTAGTTTTAATTCAAGGGTGACTGGAATATATTTAACAATTTATCTTAACATTATTTTATCTGTCCGACATTAATAATTGATAATATAAAAAGACCTTCAGGATTTCTTTTCTTTATTTGAAGATCAAAAAACGCTAATTAAAATATTTTCTTCAGAGAATGTCTTTGCATTTAAATAAATTGAGCTTGATAAAAAGACTCGTATCTGTGTATTCCTCAGCATTTAGATAAAAAGAAAAATGATGGAGTACCATAATCAATATACAGACTTGACGGGACACAGTAGGATCTGTAATAACTGGGGCTCCATAACTAGCTAAATGGCCAACATTATGACGTTTTAACAAATTGTCTGTGTCTGGCGCTGACTCAGTGCCCTATTAATGGCACGTGGATGACTTCATGGCAAGTTTCAGGGCTAATAAGTTACATCCATTACATTTGTACTCCATCGGAAAAATACATTGAAAGGCATTTTGTTTCTTTCTTTAGCATTCACTAAAAGAGCTGAATTTGCTTCGTTAGCACTTTTGCTGTCGTTAAACATCAGTGGGCCTCGTTTTTCACTGATGTTTACTAATAATCACCTACGACAGGCAATGGATGGACGGCATTATCCTTATAAGTCTTCTTGGAAAACAGCTTCCCCGCATTTGCTTGTCATATAGAAGGTAGAAAACCTGGAAAACTCATTGGATAGCGCTCTGGCCTTTGGTACCACATGTTCCAGGTTCGAATCCTGGTGGTGGCATGGATGTTTGTGAGGGGTTCAGAATTCACTTTAAACTGTAGGTCCCGGTCTGTTTAGTCCTCGTGTGCACAAGATGATCGTAGAGCGACAAACCAAACCTGGAAAACTCCTAAGTAGTTAACTGTCGATGCGAGGCTGTTACACATGCTTTCACAACCGCCATCTAATTTTCTTGTTTCAAAAAGCAGTGATTGCAACGGATGCCACCAGCAGATTCGAACCTAGGCCTTCTTGGCACTGATGCACGAGTAGGACAATGGTGCCTTTTGAATAATCTTTCTAATTAAGTTACTTTGAAGATAACTGTAAAAATAACTTCTTAAAAAGAAACAATAAAATTCAATTCAATTCAAAAGAAAAAAATCAACAAAATTAAGAATTGTTCACTTTGCTGTATGTAGACTTTTATTTTACATCAGGGAGGTATCCCACATTATATAAAACGATACTTCCCGTCAGACAGTAAGTCTCTTTTTCCACTCATGTATACCACAAACAGCCCAACGAGAGGCAATGGATGGCGGCCATTACCTCTAAAAGTCCATCTGAGAAAACAGCAGCCCTGTATTTACTTGCCATATAGGTAGAAAACCCGGAAAATTACCGAGTAGATTAACTGTCAATGCGAGACTTTTATACATATTTTTACAATCGTTATCGAATTTCGTTGTTTCCAGCAACTGTGCTTACAACGGATGCGACCAGTGGATTCGAACCTGAGTCTAAGCTGGAACGTTATCTGCGCATTTTATCACTGGTTCATTAAAGCAATGGTCCTTTTTGAATTTTTCTGAGTAAGTTACTTTGAAGATAAATGTAAATTAAGTTATTGAAAAGAAATTCGAATTAAAAGGAATCCAACAGAATTAAAGATCGTTCTTTGCTGTAGACTTTTATTCTACACTCGGGAACTCGTGGTTTGGTTTGCCGCTATACGAACACCTTTTTCACATTTTGGTTAATTAAACCTGGTCCAACAATTTAACGTAAATTCAGAACCACTTACAAACATCCATGCCACTGCCAGGCTCCTGGTACCAAAGGCCAGAGAGCTAGCCAATTGGCCATCAGGCCGCTATCTTGTGGCAGAAAGCATGTGGGAACACTTGCTGATGTAACGTAAATCTCAATTATCTTATTACTAGTTACTTTCAGAGTATGTTCATTTTTATTCTACTTAACTAACGAAGCTACATCTGACATTGGTAACATTCGATCATCCATCCCACAGCCAGGATTCGAACGTGTGGTACCAAAGTCCAGATCCCTATCCAATTGGCCATCAGGCCTCCGAACTCGTGTTTCACCTTTTATACTTCTCAACAGTTCCTGTTCGCTAAAGAGAGGTTGTTACTTTTCGGTAAGAATAACTTCCATCATTTGCATGCCATATGGGGGAAAACAGCAAAAACTCTTGCCAGACAGCCCGATTGTCGACACCAGAAGTTCGAATGTGTTTCAAATCACCATTTAATGTTCTCACTTCTGAAAGTCGTCAATGCCGTTCGTGGATTCGAGAATTTGACCCCTTTAACGCTATCTTGTGCACATTGCCATTAGTCCACTCCTTTAAGGACTTGACATTCGATTTTCAGTTAAAAGACTTCAAGAAATTGAAAAGATATTCAAGATACAAACGTCCTCCCCCACAACTTAGAAAAACTTTTCATTTCTTTGAAAAGTTATCGGATTTTACAGTCGTTAGCCCATACTACTGTGTCCAAAAAGTAAGACCAATTCTCAATTTAAAATTCCGGGGCTTATGGAATTTCAATTTCCGGGGCTTATGGTCCTTGACATCTGTGTGAAATTTGACGTCAAAATATTCATGTAGTTGAATTATCGTTTTTGATGACACAATTTCAAAATTTGCAGAACAAAAAGTAAGAAGAGATTCAAAGTATTCATTAGTATTTGAGTTACTCTTGACTTTGTGAGACTCTAAAACTGATTCCGTCGATTTTTGAAATGTCTGAATGAATTGAGCAAAGAACTTGCATTAAATTTTGTTTGCGGAAACGTATAGAATGTTGCAGAAGGCATTCAGTGAGCGTTCCTATATCGGAAAGAAATGTGTAGAAGTTTTATAAACAGTTCAAAGAAGTCAGAGAACGCGTTGAAGACGAAGAGCCCTCTGATCGACCATCAACCTCAACCGATGGAGCTCACGTCCAAAAAATTAAAGATTTGGTGCTTGCAAACCGTCGATTTACAATTAGAGATCTTGATGATGATGTTGGGATTTCAAAAGGATCGGTCAATTCCATTTTGGGCCTCAAACGCATCAAATTTCGATTGATACCTAAAACACTGAATGCGCCAGCTCACACTGCATTGATTCTTCGTGACTTTTTCGCCAAAAATGAAACCCATATCGTTCCACAACCACCGTATACACACCGTGCGACTTCTGGCTATTCCCTAAACTCAAAAGACCACTCCGGGGACACCGTTTTGAGTCGATTGAAGAGATTCAACATGAATCGCCGCGCGCTTTGAAGGCCATCCCTGCTTTCAAAGCGCGCTGCTTCTGCGCGCAAGCTGCTTTCGCCCCCGTTGACTTTTTAGCATGGATTGAAGATTGGGAAAAAAGGTGGCATAAGTACATTGTGTTCGGAGGGGATTACTTTGAAGGCGATGAAATAAACTTGGAAGAATAAATAATTGATCTTACTTTTTGGACACAGTAGTATGTTGGCATTTCTTATTCGCCTTCAATTGAAAATGAAGATTGTAGAAGCGTTGACCTCTAGAGTGCCTAATCTTGAATGGATAGATTCGTTATTGATTTTGTGTTTTTCTGATGATTAAAAAGTCTGATGTCTTATTAGTTTCTTTTTTAAACAGGAGGTTTATTAGTCCTTTTTCGTTGTAAAATTTCTGACATGCAATTCTGATGATAATTTTTTGCTTTAAAATTATTTCTTTTTGAAACCTAAAATTTTATTACTTCGTTCTGTTCGTACTTTCAACAACTTGCGTTTTACTTTCATTTAAATTAAATCAAAAATCGTCGAAGTTTATGTTGACTTCTTACGCGAAATTTTAAATTTATTTCGATTGATTGTAAATTTAGATTTCGTAATTTAGAACTACAATTAAGTGACGAAATCTTGGTACACCTGTCTATTTAAAGTTTTGTATCAAGGCATTTGGAGAGTTTTTAGATTTCGTTATAAGTATAGAACCATAAATAAGTGATGAAATCTTGATTTGATGGGACACCTGCGTATTTAAAGTTTCATATCATGAAATTTTGAGACTTTTAATTTTAGAAAATTTATGTACAATCAAATGGTATATTCTATGTGGAATATTTGGATATTGCATCATACATAATTCATTCATTTTGCACTTTAGTATGCACTGTGTAAATTCTTGCTAAACTTTTGGGTAATATACTTATTCCTCAAAACGGACATTAATAAAAGCAGGTATATATATTTTTAAATTTTCATCAATTTTAATACATTATAAAATTAATTACTCGTATTATAAATAAATTAAATTTTAATATGATATTTTTTAAATAATTTTTACTAGAGCATAAAATTAAATTAGGGGTGGTTGTTTTTTATTCGTATGTGTGGCCTGATGGAAAAAAACTGAAAGCATGGCTAGCATATGCTTCAGTTTCGAGTCCTGGCGATGACATGGATGTTTGTTAGTGGTTCGGAATCCACATTAAACTGTAGGTCCTTAACCTACCTCCTGTAGGTCTAATTAACCTAAAGTGTACAAAAAAATAACCGTAGGGTGACAAACCAAACCAAACTTCTAAATATTGATAGAATATTCAATTTATTCTAGCTTTATCAATACATCCAATTATTATTAGCGAATGTTGGGGCAATGAGTAGTGTAGGTTAAACAGTCAATGGTGAATTAATATTATATTGATGCAGTTTCTCTCAACTATTTAAAAAATCCTTCATATTAGTTTAATATTAATTTGATTTTTTATAATAAATGTTTTTTGTTCTTTGAAAACGCATCAATTGAAATTGCAAATAAGTCCAATTTGTTTAAAACTTTTTGAATCAAAATTTAATATCAATTTTGTCAACAATTTTGTAACTCGTAATAAGCTGAATTAAATCATATTCTACTTAAAAGAATAGAGTATTTGAGAGCTGACATTCACCGCATTAACATTAAAAAAGAAAGTTATAAATATTTGTAATGGGAGATTCTAGTTCCTTCTATTAATATTCAGCAGTGGTTGGCAAATGAGGCATAATGTTTGAAACGGAAATATCTCAGCAAAGGAATAAATACTAGTTTAATCTATAAGTGTTTAAAAAATGTATTTTACACAATAAATTGAATGACAAAAATAACGACAAAAGCAGAATTGAAATAGTTTTATTCCAATGGTCATTTTTGATGAATTTTATTTATTTTTTAATAAATGGCCCATTTTTTATAGTAAAATAAGAGATCAAATACCATGTTACTGTAATAAATTGCCTTTAACATGTTAATATTTACTACAAACATGTATTTTAAAGGGGCCTGGTGGCCAAGTGTCTGGCACTATGGCGCTTGGTGCCACAGGATTCGACTCCCGGCGGAATTATGGATATTTGTAGTGGCTCGGAATCCACTTTAACCCGTAAGTCCCGATTTAATATGACGTAGGCCTGACAACCCTACCCCATAAAAAGATAACATCCTCTCTCTCGAAATCGGCCAGTAGGCAGACGGCCTGGGAACACCATGGTGCTGTTGCGCCAATGATAAAGTTTTTTTTAAAGCGATATTAATGAAAATTTGAAAGGTTATATTAATATATTTTATTCTTCATAAATAAGCAATATTTCTCCAAACTAATTATAACTAATAAGCAAATTCATTCTCTGCGAATTTTCCCATTTTTGTTAGAATTAATTTTCTGTAAACGTTCTAAGGATATTGGGTGATTCGATGTTAGCCTGTTGTATTATATAGAGTCGAATAGTACTGTTAAAAATTAATTTCGAACAAATCAACTGATATGCAAACTAATGTTCCTGTTAATATATCATTTAAAATACTCCGAATTTAGCGTCAACTTTTAATATTATAAAACACTTAACATCAAATGGGAATTCTGTTTTTCTCTAATGTTCAAATTAGTTTGAGCATCATGAAGTACTTCCGAATAATACAGGATTTCTGTATAAAACAATACAGAATTTCTGTATAAAAAAGTACCTGACTTTTATTTAATTCCCTTTACCTGAAATCCAAAATAGATTTCAAACTAATAGAGATTGAAAGGGTTTTTTTCCGTTTTTCTCTAATGTTCAAATTTGTTCGAATATCGTGAAGTACTTCCGAACAATATAGGATTTCTATATAAAACAATACAGGATTTCTTTATAAAACAGTACAGGATTTCTATTTAATTCCCTTTTTCTGAAATCCAAAAAAGATTTAAAACTAATAGAGATCGTAAGGTTTTTTTTTTCCTTTTTTCTCTAATGTTCAAATTTGTTTGATTATCACGAAGTATTCCGAACAATACAGGATTTCTATATAAAACAATACATGATTTCTATATAAAACCATACAGGATTTCTTTATAAAACAATATAGATTTCTATATAAAACATTGCAGGATTTCTTTATAAAGCAATACAGGATTTCTATATAAAACCATACAGGATTTCTATATAAAACAATACAGGATTTCTATGTAAAACAATACAGGATTTCTTTATAAAACAGTACAGGATATCTTTATAAAACAGTACAAGATTTCTATTTAATTCCCTTTTCCTGAAATCCAAAAAAGATTTTAAACTAATAGAGATTGAAAATTTTTTTAACTTCTTAATACTGTTATAAGAATTTTTATTCTGTAAACGTGCTCCATTTATACGAATTTCTTAGTAACACAGCATTTTTAATTTACTTTGATTTAGATAAAATGATAAAAACATATGCCTTAATTGAATAATCACTGTCATGATCATAATTTGTTACTAGTTGTTAGAAACTTTTAATTCTTTTCCATGTTTTAATTTCAATAAAAGAAAACTTTATTTTTGTGGTTAAGCAATTTTATTGTGTTATTAAACACAATAAAATTGTTGTAATCTTATTGTTGTCTTGTAAATTAAAAAGAAAACGCTGCGGTTGATTTTAATTTCTATCTTTTCCTTTTTTTTTGTTGAGACAATCTCATTAGCAAATAACGTTATGCAACGAATTCACGTTATTCTCACTGGGAAAACCAATACTTATATAACGGGTATTGTTCAAATCGGTTATTTCATCTGTTTGATGTGTCTCGAATGTTAAATTCAGCAATAAATTTGCTAGCGTAATTAACGTTATAAACACGTAATGCGGATGTGGATATAAGTTTTCTTTTATAATTATTGAAATTCTCAGTAATTCGGTTTTTATTCTTGTTTCTATTATGTGAAAAACTTGTTGAGATAACTACAGGGCATTTTAGAAAAAGAGTAATGTCTTTCAAAAAAGAATAACAGGAAAAATCTCAAAGGAGTAAAAAGCAAATATTGCTACAAATAAAATTTAATGAGATAAAACTATTTAAGGAAAGTTTTAAAATAAATTTTATAATAAATGCATAAAATTATTTATTAATGTAATAATTTATTGCTGAATAAATTCGTTTTATTTTATTATTATTCTTTATCTATATTAATTATAATATTTATGCTCTGTCATGTGATTTTGCTTCAAGGAGTTTTTTTTAACTTAAATTGATTCAATTGAAACTCCATATTTAATATTTCATAAATGTATGATTTTGACATTTGTTGACTTTGAAAGTGGTGTAATTCCATTTGAGGTCCTCAAAAGTATAATATTCTTTTAACTATTGCTTTAAAAACAGTCCCATTATAAACTTAAATTAATTTAATATTTAACAAACATAAAATAAACGTATTAACATATAACAATATTTTTCAAACCATTCAAATACAAACCCTTAAATGTCTTCATATAATATAAAACGGACTTACACCACTTTTGAAGAAAACGTCTCATATGACACATGAGATTCACGGAATTTAATGGAATTCATTAACTTAATTTTCGCTTTGAATTTAATTTTTATAATAAATATTAATCACCCTTCAGAAGAAACTCGAAATACTTAATTTATACCATAGTTTAAATTTTTATCCTACTGCTCTCCATTGTGCCTTGCAAGACTTTTGTTGGAAAAGCTTCGCACGGAAGCCAACATTTAGGAATAATTTCTGCGAATTTCCCTTAATCTGCTGATTTTTTTTTTAATTATTATTATTAACACTAACTGTACTGCTACTTTATATGATAACAAATGTAAATAGAATTCATATCTATTACTATAAAGATTTCATAATTAATTGTAATTATCTTTTATAAAATTTAAGAGCTCTCAAAAATTGTTGCATGTGTATATCCAACAATTTATGAGAGCTCTTAACTTTTATATATATATATATATACACTGAAGTGGCAAAAGTCATGGGATAGCAATATGCAAATTTTCAAATGGCAGTAGCATCGCGTAGAACAGGTATAAATGCGCAGTGCTTTCGCAGAGCTTTAATTTCTGTTCAAGTTATTCATGTGAAGAGGTTTTGACGTGATGATGACCGCACGACGGGAATTAACAGACTTTGAACGCGGAATGTTAGTTGGAGCTAGACGCATGGGTCATGCCATTTCGGAAATCGTTAGGGAATTCAACATTCCCAGATCCACTGTGTCAAGAGTGTGCCGAGAGTATGAAATTTCAGGCATAACATCCCACCATGGACAGCGCAGTGGTCGACCGCCTGCACTTAACGACCGAGACCGGCGACGTCTGCAAAGAGTCGTAAATTCTAACAGACAAGCAACACTGCGTCAAATAACCGCAGAAATGAATGTGGGACGTACAAGGGACTTGTCTGTTAGAACTGTGCGGAGAAATTTGGCTTTTCTTGGGCTATTCCAGCAGAAGACCGACTCGAGTGCCTTTACTGACAGAACGACATCGCTTGCAGCGACTCTCGTGGGCACGTGAGCATATCGGTTGGTCCCTAGATGAATGGAAAACCGTGGCCTGGTCCGATGAGCCACGATTTCAGTTGGTAAGAGCTGATGGTAGGGTTCGAGTGTGGCGCAGACCCCACGAAGCCATGGACCCAAACTGTCAGCAAGGCACTGTTCAAGCTGGTGGTGGCTCCTTAATGGTGTGGGCTGTTTTTTCATGGCATGGACTTGGTCCTCTGGTGCGACTGGACTGAACATTGACTGGAAATGCTTATGTTCAGCTACTTGGAGATCACTTGCAGCCATTCATGGACTTCATGTACCCAAACAACGATGGGATTTTTATGGATGACAATGCGCCATGCCACCGGGCCACAACTGTTCGCGATTGGTTTGAAGAACATTCTGGACAATTCCAACGAATGATCTGGCCACCTAGATCGCCCGACATGAATCCCATCGAGCATTTATGGGACATCATCGAGAGGTCTGTTCGTGCCCAAAATCCTGCACCATCAACGCTTTCACAATTATGGACGTCTATCGAAACAGCATGGCTCAATATTCCTGCAGAAGACTTCCAACGACTTGTTGAATCCATGCCACGTCGAGTTGCTGCACTTCGCCGGGCGAAAGGAGGGCCGACACGATATTAAGAGGTATCCCATGACTTTTGTCACTTTAGTGTATATATATATATAGAGAGAGAGAGAGGTGCAACAATTTCCAAGAGCTCTTAAATGTTTTTAAAAATTAACTACAATTAATAAAAAAGTCTTTATAGTAATAAATATGTATTCTATTCACATTTGTTATTATATAAAGTAGCTGTAGAGTTCCCAGTGTTAATTAAAAAGAAAAAAATGGAATCGGCAGATTAAGTTAAATTCGCAGAAATTATTCCTAAATGTTGGCTTCCCTGTGAGGATTTTCCAACAAAAGTCTTGGAAGGTACAACGGAGAGCTGTATGATAAAAATTTAAACTATTGTATAAATTAAGTATTCCGTGCCGTAACTAGACAGGTGCGCTTGCGCAGGTCTCATTTAGAAGGGAGCCCCAAAATGCTGTTCACAAGAAATTATGACAATGTAATGAAATGAAAGCCATAAAAAGCAATTAAATTAAATCTTATTAGAAATCTATTGTAATGTATTTGTTTTATTGTTTTCCCAAACCTAATTAATTTATGGGCCTAAATGCAAATTCTTGCACAGTGCACAATTAGGCACTAAAAGTAATATGAGGGATGTATTACACCATCATATGATATGATTATCATAAAATGTTCATTTCACCAACAATTATATTTCTTATTTAAAAAATCAATAGCATGTATACTTAGATAAATTATTCTCATGATTAAATGCTTCATCAAAATGATGACTATTAAATGTTTGTTTTATTAACCAGCCCTTATACTTTCTTATCTTCTAATCCCAATTCTTCCTCATTGATTAATAAAGTGTTTCTCTACCAATCCAAATAAAGTGTTTTTGTCTCTGTTTCTCTAAGCTTTTTTAGGATTAAAAATGTAATTCAACAATAAGGAAATTTAATTACTACTGTGCCCAAAAAGTAATACCGATTATTATTTTTTTCAAAAACTCTTTATTTATTCTACCAAATTTGTTTCATCGCTTTCAAAATAATCCCCTCCGGACACAATGCATTTATGCCAACGTTTTTTCCAATCCTCAATGCATGCTAAAAAGTCAGTGGCCGGGATGGCCTTCAAAGCGAGCGCCGATTCACGTTGAATCTCTTCAATCGTCTCAAAACGGTGGCCCCGGAATGGTCTTTTGAGTTTAGGGAATAGCCAGAAGTCACACGGTGTGAATACGGTGGTTGTGGAACGATATGGGTTTCATTTTTGGTGAAAAAGTCACGAACAATCAATGCAGTGTGAGCTGGCGCATTATCGTGATGCAAAAACCAAGAGTTGTATTTCCATAAATGGGACCTCTTTTTGCGAATAGCTTCACGCAAACGACTTATAATACTAAAATAATATTCCTTGTTGACAGTTTGGCCCGGTGGAAGGAATTCATAATGCACCACACCACGGTAATCGAAGAAAATAGTCAATATGACCTTGATTTTTGAGCGACTTTGGCGTGCTCTTTTCGGTCTTGCTTCACCTTTGTCACGATATTCGCTCAATTGATCGGTTGTTTCCGGGTCGTAAGCATAAATCCAAGTCTCATCTTCAGTTATGATGCATTTCAACCTGTCCTGATAGTCAGAAAGCATTGTTTCACACACTTCAACGCGACGATGATTTTCCAAAAAAGTTCAGTGTTTTCGGTACCAATCGAGATTTGACGCGTTTGATGCCCAAAACATCTTTTAAAATGGAATTGACCAATCCTTTTTGAAATTCCAACATCATCAAAAAGGTCTCTAATTGTAAATCGACGATTTGTAAGCACAAAATCTTTAATTTTTTTGGACGTGAGCGTCGTCGGTTGAGGTTGATGGTCGACCAGAGGGCTCTTCGTCTTCAACGCGTTCTCTGCCTTCTTGGAACTGTTTATACCACTTCTAAATATTTCTTTCCGATATAGCTTGCTCACCGAATGCGTTCTGCAGCATTCTATACGTTTCCGCATACGAATGTTTATTCCGCAAACAAAATTTAATGCAAATTCTTTACTCAATTAATTCAGACATTTCAAAAATCACTTTTAGCGTCTCACAAAGCCAAGCGTAACTCAAACACTAATGAATATTTTGACGTAAAATTTCACACAGATGTCAAGGACAGTGCCAATAACCTAAAAAAATGGAAATTACATATGCCCTGGAAATTGAATTACTTTTGAAAATTGGTTTTACTTTTTGGGCACAGTAGTACATAATAATTTGATCTAACATTTTACGAGTAGAGCTTTTTGGCATAACACTAACAAGGCTTATAACATAAACTCTAGAGCTGAATGTATAAAATATTTTGTCCCAATATTACCAAGAAAAATTTCAAAAAACAATCCTTTTTTTTTTGCTTTGTTTCAAATCCATTAAAAATACCAATCATAGTATTAATTCTTATTCGCATACTGATCACAATTCTTTTTTAACCTTGAATTCCATCATAAATTCATCTAATATGTTAATATTGTAACCTAGATCTACAATCCTTATTTCATCTCTCTCTTCTTATGTATATTTATGAAAAGAATAAATTGTTTTTTATCCTAAGATTTTGATATTAAATATGTACGTATTCTAAATTATATTTAATTTATTTCATTCCGGAATATTAATTTCGTTATTATGTATTATTCTAAAACTTCTATGTTGGTTGCGGCCTGATGGCCAACTGGCTAGCGCTCTGGCCATTGGTACCACAGGCTGAGGTTCAGGCTTTTAGTTACCTAATTTAGAATCTTTCTCAAGTAACCATATCTGTACGCATTTATTACTCTATACCAGTCTCCAAACTTTGAGGGCCTTAATGGCCATGGCTAGCGCTTTACTCCGGTAAATACCAAGGTTTCGTGTTCGAAAACCGGCGGTTTAATTTTTGCCATTTCGGAATCCAATTTCCAGTTAGGTCCCGGTCTTATTAGGATCGTTTTTCTGCGTTTTATGGGGCATTGTTACTCCGCGTCCGTACCTAGCAAGTAAATAAAACGCCCCTGGTTAATGCAAAGTGAGTAACGTTTTTTTATCAACGCTATTACAGCCTTAAGGCATCAAGACTGTCCATGTCCGTTTTCCAGCTGCATTTGAAAAACTATGACAATGTACTTTGATTTGGTTTGGTTTGGTTTGGTTTGTCGCTCTACGGTCATTTTGTGCACTGTTTAGGTTAATTAGACCGCGACGTACAGTTTAACGTGGATTCCGAATCACTAACAAACATCCATGCCACCGCCAGAATTACAACCTGAAGCCTGTGATACCAAAAGCCATAGCACTAGCCAATTGGACATTAGATTGCTATTAATCAACTTCCATCCCAAATCCTCTTGTTACACCGTGCATAAAATCTTCTTAACTTAATCTTCAGTGTGGCCTGATGGCCAATTGGCTAGAGCTCTGTCCTTTGGTACCATAGGCTCCAGGTCCGAATCCTGGCGATGGTACGGATATTTGTTAGTGGTTTGGAATCCACGTAAACTGGGTCCCGGTCTAATTAACCTAAAGTGTGCAAAAAATGACCGTAGAGCGACAAACCAAACCAATATATTAGGGGTGACTTTTCAATACTTCTCCATTTTTCAGTGATATTTCCTTGATTTTGATAAAGAAAGCGTTATTTAGACTTTATTAGTGAAACTTACAGCAATGTTTTTCAAATAGTTAGCACCACGCTAGGTCTCAAATGCATCTCAAAACGAATACTCGCACAAAGTCCAGATGTTTTTTGGATTTTCTTTTTTTTTTTTTTTTTATTGTTTTAATAATTGTTTCATTTATATTTTTTGATTGTTTTATTATGCTTCGAATCTATCTTTTGTAAGGATTTATAAACAAAAAGCAGGATGTCCGAAATGACGTCATAATATATTTGTTATGTCTACTTTTATATTATCTATGTTTTTTGAGAAAAACAAAACGATCTTAAGTTTTGATAGTTGCACGTGGCAACAAAACTCTGTTATTATTCGAATGTATTTGTTTAGGTTCGTAAAAAAATTGTATTGATAACCATTATGCATAACTGATAAAATTTTTGTGGTAACTATGAGTTTTGAAATAGTGGTTTTGAATCACAAGTTTTTGCTAAATAGATTAAATCTAAAATTCTTCTGTTTCTAAGTACAAAATTCTTAGACATAAGCATTTTCAACATTAGTTTTTCTAAAAAATATAGAAGCCGATTCTTAAATCAGGTCACATTTAAGATTAGGGTTTAGTTTACATATCTAGTTAGTAATTTATTGATTTTAATGTGAGATTTTAAGCATTTTTATAACAGCAAATTTGTTTTTTGTTATAGTTGAAATATTTGTATGTTACCTTTATGTTTGATTTTGTTTCTATAGCAGCAATATAAGTAATTAATTAAAAGAAAACAATCTACCACGAATGGAAACCAGTCAATGAAAAAAAAAGTAGGAAACACTGGAGTAAGCTGTTAATTTTAGCTAAAAATTCTCTAGATTAAAACTATGGCCAGAAGTTCCACGATCGGAAATCAGTCAATGAAAAAAATAGGAAACACTGGAGTAAATCATTAACTGTTAATTTTAACTAAAGCTAGCTAATTTTTACTGTCGGGATTAAAACTATGGCTAGAAGTTCCATGAATTTAAACCAGTCAATGAAAAAAAAAGAAAACATAGGAAACACTGGAGTAAATCATTAACTGTTAATTTTAGCCAAAAATTCTTTTAGTTAAAAATGGATTAAAACTATGGCTAGAAATTCCACGAATGGAAACCAGTCCATGAAAAAAAATAGGAAACATTGGAGTAAATAATTAATTTGTTAATTGTAGCCAAAAATTCTTTGGATTAAAACTATGACTAGAAGTTCCACGATTAGAAACCAGTCAATGAAAAAAATAGGAAACACTGGAGTAAATCATTAACTGTTAATTTTAACCAAAAATTCTCTGGATTAAAACTATGGCTAGAAATTCCACGAATGGAAAGCAGTCCATCAAAGAAATAAAAATAGGAAACACTGGAGTAAACTGTTAATTTTAGTTAAAAATTCTCTGGATTAAAACTATGGCTAGAAGTTCCACCAATGGAAACCAGTCAATGAAAAAAAATACGAAAAAATCATAATAGGAGTAAATCATTAACTGTTAATTTTAGCCAAAAATTCTCTGGATTAAAACTATGGCTGGAAGATCCCAAGTATCGGATATGATGAAGTTTATACTGCATCCCATTAAACATTTCCTGTTTGTTTCCGATTGTTTTCTCATTCGAACTTAAACCTGATTCTTCCGTCCACTAAATATACATAATTCAGAAGGATCTCTTATTTCCTGCATTTATCTACTAGTTCACCCACAGCCCCGTAACTGCGTGGTTCCTAACCATCTATCCCATTTGAACAGAACCCCCTAATTTAATGAAACGCCCCAAGCAACCCTCCTTCATTCTCATTACATAGTGTGACGTCATTGCGAGAGAAATGGAACTGCCGAACAATAAGTATCGGCTTATGAATCATGTGACCCTGGACCGGAGATCTTATTAAAAGACGCCAAATTCAAAACTGGCAGATGCTTCGCAGTCGCAAACGATTCCGGTCTTTTTCCCCCTTCGATATTTTAATCGTTTGGCAAGTTTCAAAATATTGACTTATTGTAGTTTGTTTTCTTTATGACTGTCAACAGATAATATTGTAAGCATTTTTTCGACTTTATTTTTGTCTAAAAATTTAAGAATATTTTTGTTTTTGTGTCTTAATATCGAAGATAAAAATTGTTTTGTTATGTTTTTGTTTAATTTTAAGGGATGTAAATATAAGTAATTTATAATTAACTTTTATTTTTCTCTCTGTAATTAATTTTGCAACAAAAATATTATTAAAATAATTTTTCTTTTAAAAAATAAATATAAAATTTTCTTTATGACTGTCAACAGATAATATTGTAAGCATTTTTTTCGATTTTATTTTCGTCTAAAAATTTAAGAATATTTTTGTTTTTGCGTCTTAATATCGAAGATAAAAATTGTTTTGTTATGTTTTTGTTTAATTTTAAGGGATGTAAATATAAGTAATTTATAATTAACTTTTTTATTTTTCTCTCTGTAATTAATTTTACAACAAAAATATTATTAAATAATTTTTTCTTTTAAAAATAAATATAAAATTTTCTTTATGACTGTCAACAGATAATATTGTAAGCATTTTTTCGACTTTATTTTTGTCTAAAAATTTAAGAATATTTTTGTTTTTGCGTCTTAATGTCAAAGATAAAGTTTTGTTATGGTTTTGTTTACTTATATTGACATCTCGTGAAATTAATTTGTAATTAACTTTTAGTTTTCTGTCTGTAATTTAATTTGACAACAAAAGTATTATTAAAATAATTTTTTTTCTTAAAATAAATATAAATTTTTTTTTTATGACTGTCAACAGATAATATTTAATATAAGCATTAATGAATTTATTATAAGTATTTCATGAATATTTAATATAAGCATTTTTTCGACTTTATTTTCGTTTAAAATGCAAAAAGAAATTTTTGTTTTTGCGTCTTAACGTCAAAGATAAAAATTGTTTTATCATGTTTTTGTTTACTTAATATTGACATCTCGTAAAATTAATTTTGTAATTAACTTTTATTTTTTCTTTCTGCAATTAATTTGTCAGTAAATGTATTATTGAAAGTATATTTTTCTTTTAAAAATAAATATGAAAATTTTTTTATGACTGTCAACAGATAATATTGTAAGCATTCTTCGACTTTATTTTAGTCTAAAATTTTAAGAATTATTTTTATTTTTTGTCTTAATATCAAAGATAAAATTGTTTTATGTTTTTGATTATGTTTACATCTTGTAAAATTAATTTGCGATTAACTTTGAGTGCAATTAATTCATCAATAAATTTATTATTGAAAGAATTTTTCTCTTGAAGAAGAAATATAATTTTTAAAAAAAAAAATAATATTTTGGGTATTATATTTGTATTTGTAGAATTGAAATGTTTATTACTTTCAATGTTAGGGATAAATATTTATCTAAATATGAGAGATGAATTTTTCTTATTATTTTTGCATGGCCGTTATGTATTTTAATATTTTGCAAGTAGAGCTTATTTTTAGTTTTAGGTTGATTAGGCTAAAACTAATATTTCTATTATACTTGTTTCTCAGAACGATACCTACATATATTTTTATGAAGAAATTGGATATTATATAAATCAATAAATATACTTATTAAATATAATTTTCCACTCTTATATTCACTATAATTGCTTTTTTACAAGAATATAAATTATTTATTAATTTTGAGTATTTTTTAATATTTATTGGAAAGATAAATTTGCAATATTTTATTGTTCGTTCATGATAAACAAATTTTTTTTTTTTTTACTTAATTGTGTTCGTAAACAATTTTAAAGTTTAATGTTTCTTTTAATACAAGATCGTTGAAGATTATAAAATTGTTTTATTTTGTATTTGCTTAAAAATAGAGTAGCTTATTCTTTTCAGTGTTCTTAGTAAACAAAAATTGATTTGTATTTAGAGCAACTTTTTCTTTATCGTACAGGCGATAATCAACAGATTATATTACAAAGTACCATTTCTGGGTTTTTTTTTCTTCATTCTTTCTTTTTGTAAAAATTGCATCGTAATTCAAGTAAATGGTAAATTTTTTTTTTTTTTTTGTAAATATGCTCTTGAAGGTTTTTTTGTATTGAGTATTCAGTGAAGAAATTTAAATTTCCAAAATTTTCAGTTTTTATATTTTTTTCACCTTATTTCTCTAAGGCCAGCTTGAAAGGATGATGCAAACTTTGCATTTGTTAAAATTAAAAATTAATTCCAATTTGTTTTAATATTTCTATACAGAATTTCAATCCTATTTTAATTTAATCAATTTGCATTTCAATCGCGTTCTACTTTTTCTTTTAAGTATCAAAAGATAAGGGATTGTTTCTTTTTCTATGTTCTTTTTCTTTTTTGTGAAATTAATATAAGAATGGCGTATTAATATCAGGATAATTTTTAAGATTGACTTGAAGAATTTAAATTAGCAGTCATTATTTTATTTATTTTTAGCTAATTTCCCTCTTTTTTTTTTATTTGAAATTTATCGTTGCTGTTTAATTTCTTTTTTTTTTTGTCATTTTAAAAGATTTAAATTTTTTTATATTGTAATTTTTATCTTTTATAGTGATATTTTCCTTTTCTAGAGAAAATTAAAGAGAAATACTGTATTTAATTAACTCTGTTGGGGGCGGAAATAATGGTTAAAATGATTTTCTAATTCATTTAAATAATACAGCAATAAAATAATTTAAATACATGCATGTTTTTTTTTTTTTATGTTTGCATTTGAATAGCTTGAATCATTTTTTTGTTATCGCCGATAGTTAATATTATAAGCCTGACTTCAGTTTTATTTTAGTTAATATTAATGTATTTCAAGTCGCTGTGAATCTTAAATGTTTGATAATTTGGAAGAAATAAAGAAAGATCTGGAAACGATGAAAGTTGTTGTTCTAATGCAGCTGGCAATACAGAGACGGTTAATCTTTATGCCATAAGCAAGGGCTGCACCATTGTTACTCATTTAGCACTACCCAGGAGATACGCGTAGCTTGAAGATATGCTACGGACACAAGTAACACTACTCCCACAACGCTCAACGATCATGTTAGACCGGGACCTACGATTGAAATTGGATTCCGAACCAATACAAACATCCATCGCACCGCCGGAACTTAAACTCGAAACCTGTGGTACAGAGCGCTAGCCACTCGGCCCTCAGGCCCCAGGTTATGAAAGTGAGAGTGGAAAAGAAAGGCTAAAGATAAGAAAATTTGGAAAAATGTCACAGGAGAGGCCATGACGCACCACATTACTATAGTAGCGGGTATTGTATGGAAAGTGTATACATTATATTTACTTTTTTATTCCTTATATATTATGAACTGAGGAAGAATATTTGAAATACATGTAAAGATGGCACACATTTCTAAGCTTTTTGGTGGCTTAATGGCCAATTGGTTAGCGCCCTGGCCCTTGATACCATAGATTTCAGGTTTGAATCCTGACGGTGACAAATGTTTGTTAGTGGTCCGGAATCCACGTTAAATGTAGGTCCGTTCTAATTAGCCTAAAGTGTGCCAAAAGTGACTGTAGAGCGACAAGCCAAATCAAATCTAAGCTTTTTGAAAGAATCAAGATTTAAACTATGAAACGTATTTCATGATTTTTCCTATTCGTCAATCGGAAACAATTTCCTTTTCGCAAGTGAAATCCAAATCTTAAATCAAATTTAACTTAACAGAATTTGATTAATTTAAATTCAATTCTTTCAAACGGCAATAAAGGGACTGTCCACAAAATGAATATTGAAATCTCACGTAAAAGGAACAAGAAACTTCGTTGTATGCTATTAGTATGCAGGATTAGTAAATAGTTTTTTTGTTAGTTTAAGTGGATTAAGTTATGAGAAGTTATTTGTTTACTCTGTTATTAGTTAAGAGAATAGTTTATTTAGAGCATTCAGGTTAATACACAATTACATTAAGTCGTGTTATCTTTTAGCCATTTTAAGTTCAGTGATTTAGGAAAGCTTTTTATCAATAGTTTATATAAAAAAAAAGTTTTCATAAAAATAACTTGCCAAAACAAAGATTCTTATCCATAATTTTGATACTAATTTTTTTTACAAGTAAGCAAATGCCAAAGATAAGTTATTTACTGTAGAGAAAAAAAGTTTTATTAATATACATAGAATAGAGATTTGGATATCAAAATAGGATCATAAGCAAAACAATATAGATTAGATAAAATACAACAAACAAAAGTTTGAAATTATGTAATGAATGTATCAATTTCTACTGATAATCCTCGTTACTAAATAGAGATTATTATAGACACTAAATCATTAGTTAGATGTATAAAGCAGATGAAAGTTTGTGGTTTTGTACTGTATTATTTCTACAAGGTAAGCATTATTTTTTCAGAAGATATTGCATTTTTATTAGGTTTTTGAAGACAATATTTTTATTATGTTATCTTATTTTTGCTTCACGATCAAATGAATATAAAAATAAAATTTTGCTTCATTTTTCTTGTGTAGTCAAAATATTATTTTCTAGACATTTTTTATATGGAACTTGTAAATTTATAATTCTTATTAGGATATTGGGAATTACAATACATAAGTAATATAATTTAAAAATAATTGTTTCCAATTTCGTTCCAAAAATAAAAAAAATTATAGCTTTTTAAGCTAGATTTTGTCATTTGTTATATAGCGTGCGACAAATTAATACAAGATATTTCCTTTTATACAAGAATCTTGCTGCTTCTACAAAATGGTGGCATGGATGTTTGGTGGTGGTTCGGAATCCGAGTTAAACTGTAGGTCCCGGTCTGTTTAGCCTAAACTGCGCACAACATGACCGTAGAGCTACAAACGAAACCAAATCAAACCAATCATCTACAAAATATTTAAGAAAAAAAATCTTCAAAAAAAATTTTTCGAACCAAAAATTTTTTTTATGAGAACTCGTTTACATTCAAAAATAAAATGTTGTATTAGAATGCAGCGTACTTTGTCGTTCGTATAGCGAACTAATTTACGTCAAACATGTAGCACATTTAGTAGTACTCAGGGTGCATCACTGTGGCTTGTTACACATGTTTTGCTACCACAATTTTTAAGGGACCCCCTCAAAGATATCTTCTGGCGAGTTCGTACCTTCTTCCTCGAGCCCAATGGAAGGCCATTCCCGCTAACTGATTTAACGTTCCTATTCCAGCTATAAGATGAATGAATAGAATGTTAAAATTCTGATTTATAGTTGAGGAAAATACTGATAAATTTTTTAGATATCATCCTGAGAAAACCAAGTGCGAATTTCAAAATACTGATCGAACTACATTTAATTTTTTATTCTTGAGATGTGTGGTGCATGGAAATATTAAAGCCAACTCCTTTTTGGTCAAAAAATATTTAATGACTTTGTATCTTAAGTCATTAAATATTTTTTTAGTCATTTTATCAAAGTCATTTTCTATCCTAAACATTTGTTACTAAAAATGTATTTTATTGTATTAGCAATTCTAGAAGAATTGCTAGCGCCCTGATGGCCAATTGGCTAGTGCTCTGGCGATTGGTACCACAGGCTTCAGGTTCGAATCTTGGCGGTAGCATGGATGTTTGTGAGTGGTTCGGAATGCACGTTAAACTGTAGGTAAATTAGTTACTTAATTAGTTTGAAGTGTGCACAAAGTGACAATAGAGCTACAGGCCAAACCAAATCTAGAATTGCTATTGGGATATTAAATATATAATACCTGCGTATAGCAAATTTCATGTTCGTCATCAAAGTGCTTGAGAATTAACTTGAACTTTTGATGACGAACATAAAAAGCTACTGCTGAAACGGAGAGGGAGGTTTTTGGACCACTGTCCTAAAAGTTTTAAATCTTCTTAGGACAGTGATCTTTTTATTTTGCATTCCCTTTTACAATGTTGTGCCTCTAAGTTATTTTACAAAATTTAACTAAATGTCATAGTAGTTTTGACGTTTTATTTTTTAACTATATATGATTGACAAATTTTTTTTTATTGTAAATTAAAGTATTCAGGATATTAAGATCGGAGACTTTATTACTTTCAATAAACTGATATGAATTGGATATTACCGACTATTAAGTTACAAGTTTTCAAAACTAATTTTTTCACATGGGAAAATTAAATATAAAAGTTTAATGCAATATATAACTTCCATCGACCATATTTTTTTTATGTATAATATACGAAACGTGCAAATATTTAGTATCGGAAAAATTACTTTTTACTCTATGCTTAACTTATGAATAAAGAATGTCATCTGAAATATTTGATAAAATTGTTAGAAGAAGTCTCTTAGCATAAAATAACAAAAGCATTAATGAGTTTGAGAATTAACACCTTGAAAAACTCTTCAGTGTATGAGATACGACTGCTTCGTTGGCGCAACAGCCCCATGGTGGGGCAAGGCCGTCTGTCTACTGGCAGATTTCGAGACGAGATGTTTTTTTTTTACAGGATAAAGTTATCAGCTCTACTGTCTAAGCTTTACAGATATAATAGTCCGGGACATACGATATAAAGTGGATTCCGAACCACTACAAACATCCATAATCCCGCCGGGACTCGTACTTGGTGCCGCAAATTTCGAGTTCCAGAGTGAGATACGAATAAAGACTGAAAACTTCTCGAATTCGGTTAAAATCTTAAGTGAGAAATAAACTATTCCAAAGACGAATCGTTGGAAATGTCCAGATTCTTGATTCATGGGTGAAGCATAGAGTAAAAATAATTTGAAATCCACATATGGTTTTCAATCTAATATTCAAAAGTTAATTTCCAATTCTTCAATAGCCTCAAATAATATTTTGTTTCTATTTGAAAGTTCGTTTAAATCTGTTTACATGAACTTAAATGTTATTAAATGAGTAATGCATAGTGAGTTTTAAAATGCAATATTTGCATTTTATTAAAAGGGTAAGATATAAAGAATGAGTATCAAATTCCATGCTAACAACATTTATAGCCTACTTTCATTCGAATTAGTTTACATACAATCTTGAGATAAAGTGAAATTCAAATCGCTTGATCTGATATACTGCATAGATTGGGAATCCAAAAATAACTATATTATCTGCTTTTGTTTAAATGACTTAATATTGAACTTTTGTTTTTTTAACATATTCATTTTTCTAACTCGTAATTTTAGAAACATATTTTAACAAATCTAATTATTTCGTTGTCTATGAATTGTAAAAATACACTCATGTCCATAAATTAAGGATAATGAAGTTCAGGCAAAGAAAGAGACGGAAGCAAATCAAATTTGACTTATTTGTAAAGTCTATTTATTAAACAAAAGGTAAAGAGCAAAAAAAGATGCTATATGTTTGACATAATTAATAAAAATTGCGATTTTTACACCCTGGAGCAAATTTCCACAAAGAACCTATTTACAAAAAACAGTATTACATGGTTAGTATGATGGTTAATATGCAGTATGTCTCCCGGACGATGCAATACAGGCCTTACAACATGCTGAGTATCAAATTATCAATCTGATCTTGGGGAATATTACACCACTCATCAAGCAATGCCCTCCGAAGTTCCGGTTGACAGGTGGGAGGGGGTTGACGGGCTGCAATTCGTCGGTCAAGCATATCCACACATGCTCTATTGGATTCAAGTCCGGTGAGTATGCTGGCCAATTCATACGGGTGATATCCTCCAATTGAAGGCATTCGTCTACAATGTTTGCACGGTGAGGACGGGCGTTGTCATTCATAAACAGAAATTCAGCACCCATGGCGCCCCGAAACAAACGTACATGTTGTTCCAGATTGACATCCCGATAGATGTGGCCTGTCATCGTTACACTCTGAACATGCAGGTCAGTTCTGGAACCAAGAATAATTCCTCCCCAAACGAGCCATCCTGCACCACTGTAACGGTGTCGTTCAATGGTGTTCTCTTGGTGGTAACGGGTACCTGGCGCTCTCCATATGAAAGTCCGGCGAGAATCAGACTGCAAACTAAACCTGGACTCGTCGGAAAACATCACACAAGACCACTGTTGCGGTGTCCACAATGCATACTCCAGGTTAATCGCAGACGACAGTGAGTTGCGGTAAGTGGAACACATGAACACATCTGACAGGCCTACGAGCATATAGACCAATGTGCCCTAAGCATCTGTACACGGTCTGCCTTGAAACTGTCGTACCGGTAGCTGAAGAGAGCTGACGAGACAGGTCTGATGCTGTGCTCTGTCCGTTTCTTTTGGCAGTAACTGCTAAATACCGGTCCTCATTCGGCGTTGTAACTCGGGGGCGACCTGTGCTGTAACATCTACTCACATTACCATCATCTTGGAATCGTTGCCAAAGACTGGAGATGACACTCTGGGCGATTCCAAGTTCCTCGGATACTTCCAGCTGGGTACGTCCACATTCCAGTCGTCCGATAATTCTACCACGTAAAAAATCATCCAAATGCTTCCTTTGTGCCATAACTATGCGGTTATTGCACTGAAAGGCTTTTAAAGCGCTTGTGAACATTTTTACTTCTTTGCCACCATTCCTTATATACCCCTCTCTTACACTCTCGTCATTGTGACGTACTATCCTCGCCATCTTGTGGTTTCCTGTAATTTGCATATTCTTCTTCAAGATGTGTGTGATAATTCTACAGGTGAAATTTTTATTTTAGAGTTCAATTTCTGTGTGATTCTGAATTATCCGTAATTTATGGACTTGAGTGTAAATCACCGAGGAACAGTATCATAAATAATTTATATTTGCTAAGTGTTAAAAATTTTAATTATTTTTCTCTTCTTGGACAAATATTTTCTTTTTTATTTGTTTTATTGCTTATGTTCGGATTGGTTCATTAATGTTTTTTTTTTAATTACTCTTAAAAAAATTATAAGATTTCTTTCATATTCAAGTATAAGATTGCGTTTTGAAAAAATTATTAAACTTTATTTTAAACTTGGTCTCAAGTCAGATTCTTTTATATTTTTTCCCTCTAGACCAGTCCTGAATAAATTTTATTATTGTGAGCTAATTCTATTTTTATAATTGTTTTTACCCTTTCTTTCTAAAGTGAAACTTTTTTTTTTTTTTTAAATTTATTTCAAGAAAGATTTCAAATATTTTTGTTCCCGATCTTTGTCGATTTTTAAACATTTTTGTTCCAAAATTCTTGGCAAGTCTAAGGATTTTGACGGTTGCAACTCTGAGAAATTCTAAGTAGAAAGTCTAGTATGCTGGAAAAAATTTCAAGTTTACTCTCTTCTTGACTCTGTTAAAATTATTGTATATTTAATTCTTGCACTAAAAATTCTAAGCTTTCCTTATTCTTAAGCTTGCGGGCAATATTCCACATGTTTAAGAATGATAAAGAAAAAGGGTTATATTTCAGTAATTTTTTGTTTTAGATCTAAACAATGGCTTTGGCTCTTCACGTATTCCAAACATTTTTATTCCTGCACTTGGGCAAATTTCCAAGTACTTTTTTCATTCCTGTTCAACTGTGAAATTCCGAGCAATGCCCTAAACTTAATGGAAAAAGCGAAAATGAACTAAGAAATACTTTGCAATCGTAAATGCCGTAATATGCTAATTAAAAAATAAGATTTTGGATTCATATTTATATATCTCTTAATAATCTCTCATTAAAATCAACTAGTCTTGAGTTGCACCAAGGCTAGCTTACGATTCCATTCTCAATACGATGTAACGACAGATATGATTTTATATTAAAAAAAAGTGGAGAATTTGATACAATCAGGGACGACACTGGATATTATAATTACCATTTGATGACGTCCTTATTATCCTGTTCCTTTTGAGGTTTGCTATAATCTCAAACCTAAAGACATGCTTAACCAAGTTAAGACTTCAAATCATATCTATGACTTAAACATAATGTTATTACACGAAGTAAAAAAATTATGTAGAAAAAAAACCCAAACCTTTCCGGCCATTCCAATCCAAAGGATGAACTGAAAGTGAATTATCAGACGAAAACGAACGTGTCCGATAAGAACTTGTCAGAAAGGCAAAACCACGCGTTTCCTGGAGACGAGAATCACGAGCTCAGAGGGAACGTGATCCATCACTTATCGAATTACCCACGGAGCACAATCTTCGTCCAACAAAGCAGTTTTCACCTGGCATTTTTTCTTCTTCACTCCCCCACATCTTAGAAAAACGTTTCATTTCTTTAAGAGGTTATCGGATTTTACAGTCGTTAGCTCGTATGTCGGCGTTTCTTGTTCGTCTTCAATTGAAAATGAAGATTGTAGAAGCGTTGTTGAGGATTGACCTCAGCAGTGACCCAGCTTGAATGGATAAGATTCATTAATGATGTGGTGTTTTTCTGATTAAAAAGTTTGATTTTTTTTTTTTTTTTTTTTTTTTTTTTTTTTTTTTTTTTTAATGGGAGGTTATTAGTAGTCTTTCGTTGTAAAATTTCTGACATGGAATTCTGATAATTTTTTGCTTTAAAATTATTTCTTTTTGAAATCTAAAACTTTTATTGCATTGTTCCGTTTGCTTTCAACAACATGCGATTTGCTTTCATTTAAATTAAAAATCGTAAATAATTGAAGCTTGTGTTGCTATCTTAAAACGCAAAATTTTAAATTTATTTCAATTGATTGTAAATTTTAGATTTCGTTATTTAGAACCATTAATTAAGTGATGAAATCTTGATCTGACGGGACACCTTCGTCTTTAAAGTTTCATATCATGAAATTTTGAGAATTCTTAATTTTCGAAAATTTATGTGCAATCAATGGGTATGTTCTGTGTGGAAGATTTGAATATTGCATCATAGATATTCATTCATTAGGCACTGTATAAGTACTTGCCAAACTTTTCAGCAATATTCTTGTCCTCAAAACAGCTATTAATAAAAGCAGGTATATATATTTTTAATTGTTATCAATAAATAAATTTTAATTTTAATACATAAATTAAATTATTATAAATAAATTACATTTTCGTATGCCGCTTTTTAAATAATTTTTACTAGAACATAAAATTACATCATGGTTTTTTTTTTTTTTTTTTTTTTTTTTTTTTTTTTTTTTTTTTTTGGCGGCCTGATGGCCAGTTGGCTAGCACCCTGGTCTTTGGTATGGATGTTTGTTAGTAGTTTGGAATCCATATTAAACTGTAGGTTCCTGTCTAATTAGCCCAAAGTGTGCAGAAAATGATCATAGAAGGACAAATCAAACCATATGTTTTCGATGCAACGCACACTTAAGCAAGTTTGAAAGTTCATTGAATAATTTTGCATGAAGTTCCCAAAAGTATTATCAACATAAGTACCTTAAATTTTTTTTTCTTTGTGATTAATATTTGGAATGATTATTGAGTTTTTTTTCTTCCACTTTTCGTGCCATTTACTTTTTTTCAAATCTAAATATAATCTGATCGTCTGTGAACTTTAAAGTGTTTGTGTCATTAATGATTATTCATTATCTAATTTCGGATATTATCTTTTTGATCTTTAAGCAGTCGTGTACAATTTAACAATAGAAATTTCAAAATAACTTTTTCCTCATTTACTGTTAAAATATTATCTTTTTAACAGTCTGATAGTGTTAATCTTCCTGCATCTGATATCCACATTATTTAAAGCAATTAATGATACAATTCAATAATTTTTATTTCATTGACTGATAAAATTATTTTTACTTTCAACCGTTTTGTTATAAAATTCCTGATAATAGCCCTGCAGAGTTTTTATGCTGTAATTTACGCAGTAACTCATTTCTCTTTAATATTCTATGCAATAATAATTGTATTTTTTCGTTGTTGCAGTGTAAAAATGATATGCACGCTTACGAAGAAAATCTCTACGTTAGTAGTCTCTGGACTGCTGATGGCAGTCATAGGATTGGTCCTGTACTTAACTTTCCCAATTTTTATGGAAAATGAAATTAAAAAGGTGAGAAGCTTTTCTTTAATAAAAATTTCATAAATACGATTAAAAATATTTTATAATAATTTATTATAAAAATATCATAAATTAGGAATATTTGATAGTGATTTATTAAAAAAAAAATATAATAAATTATGAATATTTGATAGTGATTTATTAAAAAAAAATATAATAAATTATGAATATTTGATAGTGATTTATTAAAAAAAAAATATAATAAATTATGAATATTTGATAGTGATTTATTAAAAAAAAAAAATATAATAAATTATGAATATTTGATAGTGATTTATTAAAAAAAAATAATAAATTATGAATATTTGATAGTGATTTATTAAAAAAAATAATAAATATAATAAATTATGAATATTTGATAGTGATTTATTAAAAAAAATATAATAAATTATGAATATTTGATAGTGATTTATTAAAAAAATATAATAAATTATGAATATTTGATAGTGATTTATTAAAAAAAAATATAATAAATTATGAATATTTGATAGTGATTTATTAAAAAAAAATATAATAAATTATGAATATTTGATAGTGATTTATTAAAAAAAATATAATAAATTATGAATATTTGATAGTGATTTATTAAAAAAAAAATATAATAAATTATGAATATTTGATAGTGATTTATTAAAAAAAAATATAATAAATTATGAATATTTGATAGTGATTTATTAAAAAAAAATATAATAAATTATGAATATTTACTGAAGGTTTACTGTGTGTTTAAAGGTTTCATAGTATATAAATATGACAGTGTTTATCTGAAAATTTTTTTTATCGATTTTAATTATGAGGAGAATCTGATACAGTAAAATGCCTTTATTTTAAAATGAATCAATTTCATAATATTGAAACAGTCTTATTTAATAATTTTAAGTATTTTTACTTATTTATATGTTTATTGGGAGTGTTAAAACTTAAAATATGTCTTTGACTATAAATTTGGTATTGATGTCCCATCATAATTTTATAGTACGTAGTAAAATATTTCCGTTGGATTACAACGGAAGTTTAGCAATTTATGTGTAATTCCATGCATTTGGATATCTGAAAGTAGTTTTTTGGTGCAGTTTAAAGTATTAAATAGAATTTTTTACACATAGCAAACAATTTTTTTAATTTTATTGTATGTTGCGTGTTTTTAATTAACTGAAAAAAAAAAAATAACTTTTTGTATTTCGAATGAGGAACACAATGACAATTTTTTAAAAATGTTTATTTATAAAATTAATACTTGAATGTATATGTTAATATAGTGTTTTAAATTAATATTATAAGTGTATATAATGTAAAATTACTATGCAATATTTATTGCAGGCTTTTTGCATGTAACGAAATTGAAATAGCTTCCAATTTTATTAAATTACTTTTCTAGAATTATCATTTAAAGAAATTATAGTTCAAGTAACAAATCAAATAACAAATTATGACATTTTAAACATTATTCTTAAATTCTTGCAATGGAAGGAAATATTTAAAAATAATTTAGAACTCTAATAATAACGTGTTAGAACCCTATTAAAATTATGATTTAAAATATTTATAGCAAAATAAATTAATTTCAATAAATTAAGTTAATCAAATTTAAATCAATTGAACTTCTACAAGTGTACCAAGTTCTATAAATTAATCCAAAATATAATTAAATTTAATTAACGGATTCACTTGTAATGTTTTTTGTGGTTTATAAAAGGATAAGTATGTTAACATGTAATTCATAATTAATGTATTATGTTTAAATTTTATAAAAGTGCTTTGAAATTCTAAACGGTAATTAATGCCATTTCATGTCATTTTCAATATACTTTACTTACAACATAAACGTCATAAATTCTCTTGTTGGCAAAGTCACTCGCAAAGACTGGACACTATTCGTTTAAAGCAGATAATGTATGCATCAAAAAATGGATAACTTATCAAATAATCATCACTGACTAGACATTTTACAAAATTGGGTCTTATACCGAAGAACTGAATACATTTGTCCCACAATTTTATAATTTTTTTAAAAAAAATATTTAACTTCAAGTGTATATTTTCAGAAAAAGCGTTTTGATCATTGTTTACTACAATGCGTATTGAGGCTGCTTGTATCTTGAAATCCTTTGACACATTTAGCTCGCAATGTTGATAACTTAGCCATTGTGAAATTAGGCTGTCATAGTTATCTTTTGTGTTCGTATTTACGCTTTTATTGGAATAGAAGCTAAATTTGGTGAATTAAAGCTGCATATTGTATTTTACAGATCTAAAATTTTGTTACAACTATAATTTGGTGTAATGCAATCCCTGAACGTTAATCAGTGCCATAAATTATAAACCATTTTTTTTCTAATGGGGAAAACCAGGGCCGGATTTAGATGAAAAGAGGCCCTAGGCTATTCCACTTAAGAGGCCCTTTCACCTCCCATTTTTAAGTTTGTAAATTACTTATGTTTGTTTATTATTCATATGTGTAGAATTTCTCCTTATTTTTGATTTAGTGTTGACTGTTTTTAGAATAGTGTTATTCTAATTTTGCTAACAATTTGAATGTAGGCCTCTCACGATCTTGAGGCCATAGGCTGAAGCCTAGTTAGCCTGTAGGAAAATCCGGCGCTGGGGAAAGTTTTAGGCAGTGAATTTTTAATTGGCCTCATTGTCTTGTGTTAAAATTGTCTGCAATTGATTCTTAATTGTACATACCATATTAATCTGATCAAATTAAAATAACATAGAAAAAATTAGCTGTATGCAATAGGCACACAAATTCTTCGAATACCTCAATTTTTTGTCGGTTGTTTTTTGTCAGAACCTTTGTAATGTCGGTTGAAAGTTGTCGTAAGTCAAAAACGTTAAGCTTCAAGGACAAATTTAAAAAAATAATTATGCCGGGCACACTGGTCTTAGAGCTCCGAGTAATATTCGTTAATAATTGAACAAAATTCTGATCCCTATCAAGTTCATATGCATTGCTAAATAATAATCATTTTAGATCTGTACATGATTAATATGTGGAAAGAGTAAAAATAATTTTATAGATTTATTTCTTAGATTGATTAATTATACATATGTTTTACGAAGAACGTTATTTTGATGCATGTAATTTTTTTTGTGCCTATCGTCCATCGATTTATTATCACATATTTAGAAAACCTCCTTTTCATGTTATATAATTATCTGTGGTTTCTAACGGCTCCAAATATGATATTTACATTCGTCCTTGACATTAATCTGAAATGTTAATTCCTAGGGAAACATCAAGTTATTTGAAGAATGAAAATGGTCAGCATAAATCTGAAAGAAAAATTGCCATTTTGTAGATTTTTCAAAAACGCTAAACATTCAGGATATTAATAATTTTTCTCCAAATAGTTAAAAAATCCTAACGGTGGCATGTGTATTTGTTAGTGATTCGTAATCCACTTTAAACTGTAGGTTCCGACCTGATTAACCCTCGTTTGCACAAGATGACCGTAGAGTGACAAACCAAACCAAATAGTTGGAAAAAAAAAAAAAAAACATTCGGTATACAAATGTTTCCAGATTAATTCTGTTCCTTTATTTCTGCTTTTTAATGAAACTCCAAAATTATATTGATATTTTACAATCCGTTTAAATATGATAAAATTAAAAATTATTTTTGAAACGAGACTTGGTTTATTAGTTAAAAATTTTTATAATTTTAACGTGGAGTAATTTCTGCAAAGTCGTTAGATTGTACAGTTTAACACTTTGCACTCGAAGCAAAAATTTGTAAACTTTTTTAATTTAAATTTTAATTAATTAAAATTTTTTGAGCTTGAAGACAATTTTTAAATGGCTCCGTTCCGGAGCCCTCGAGTGCAAAGGGTTAATAGATTCTTGCAATTTGATAGATAATTGGTGCGAAAACACTAGGTTATTTTCGTAATGCAAAATAATGTAGAAAAGATATTGAGCTAATTATTATTTAAGAGCATTCAGTATGTAAGAAGATTGCGTTGAATTTAAGTTTTTATTTTTCATTTAATTAAATATACGCATTTACTCGAATCTATTCTTGTTACCGAATTTTCTCACGGTCTCTTCCTCATTCAATTATGGTTCTAATTAAAAACAAACGCACCCATGTATACAAACAACATAGAACAGCGCCCCTGTAGAAAACTCTAACTTAATATGCATGCAAGTCTCGATACAATAGGTAATTTTGTAGAAAAAATTATTTAAAAATGGATTTCATATTGGATTATCTTGATAACGGAGCATTTCTCAATAAAACAAAAAGTTTCAAGTAATTAGATGCATAAGCAGATTAAATGAATTAGGGATGCAAGATGGCTTGTAGAAACGTTCTTCAAGGGTGTTTTCGAAAGCTGTTATGTAAAATACAGTTAAAATATCACGTGAATCTTTTTTTTATTGCTATTTTTAACAATGATGATTGTAATTTGTTCTATCATATCCTATCATTGAATTTGACCTCGGAAATTCGCTTACCTTTGACTCAAGGTAAACTAATGGCTTCGTAAACATGAAAACGAAACTTTATAGCGATATTACCAAAATTATATAATATGTAAATTAAAGCTTTTTTCATTATTTTTTTCCTTTTACTCCCTCTTGCTCTAAGCAATTTGAGTTAAAGACGATTAACTGACTTTATTTAAATAAATGAACCAAAAACTTTAAAGGTTTGTACCGACTACCAAAATTGGTCGATTATGGCCTCGGGTTTAAGTGAACATGAAATATGCGTGTGGATCAAGAAGCTATTTGAGTTTGACAACTGGCTGTTCGGATGTGAAAAATAACCGGTATTTCGAATTGTCGCTTTTTTTTTTTTTAACAAGAAAAAAATGAATACAATTCAATATTCTTTTGGAAATGAGAGCAAAATGTCAATAAATGAGTTTTATATTAAACATTCTTCATCATTCGTTACTGTTAAAGCAGCCTTGTAATTTACATTGTTTGTTTTATTAATAGACACATGCGTTGTATACCATCAAATACTTTCTAAAAATTTAAAGCAACATTTCAAACTTAATCTCTTTAGCAATATGCTCATTCTTTTTTCCTTCAAAATTGTAATAAAATTCTGAACATATTCGTTCTTGCTTACTGATATACTCATGTTGATCCTATGTAGCCGTAGCGGCCTGATGGCCAATTTGGCTAACGCTCTGGCCTTTGGTACCACATGCTTCAGTTTCAAATCGGTGGCATTGATGTTTGTTAGTGGTTCGGAATCCACTTTAAACTGTAGGTCCCAGTGAAATTGGGTTAATGTATGCAATAAAAAAATTACATTAGAGCGACAAAATCTATGTAGCCGTAAGCAGTTTAACCCTTTATAATGTATTAACTCTTTTTGATGATAATTTTATTCCGTTATCTATACTTTTCTTTATTTAATTATCTCGATTATTATTCAAAGATTTCCATCGGAAAGGTTGACGCCTTATCTCATTACAAAGAAGACGTCGTTTTGTTTTTCCATTCAAACTTCCAAGCCTTTTTGGAACAAGTCCAAAACATATTTAAATTCCTCTTTAGTATTGTATTTTCAGTGTGTCAGTTGGTTCCTTTCAGCATCTTTGTCACCAGTCGGTCTATAATATCCGTCGAAAAAATGTCATGCTTTTTAAACGTAAACAAAATAATTACTTTATTACTTTTGTATATTTTGAACTCTTATATAATATTATTAGTTGCGTGGTTAAAATGATTCCATGAATTTTAAATCATTGTTGCAATAGGACTGATTTTAGACTATTTTTTTCCTTCAGATTCAGACATGGGCTTCAAAACGTATCTAACAATTTTATATTAGTAATTTATATCCAAAAGTTTCATGATTTAATAAAGTTTATGAGAGCTTCTTTCTATTCTTTTTTAAATTTAATTTATAGAAAACTTTGAAAGGTAATAAAACTAGAATAACATACATGGGGGCTTCAATTTTCTGAGTTATTTGTTATTAATATTTGTAATATTATACTCGCCTATCATAATTGTATCTTATGTGAGACAAAGTCTTCAAGTTTTTGCATAATCATTCTTTTAATCACAATATGAAGTTTCATTACTTAAAAATAGTTTTATCAATTTTAAATTGCAATAAACAAATATCTTGGATCTCGATCTTATTTTTGAGCCGATAAATTTAAGGCAGGTACTTGATTATCAATAGAATGGATTTGAACTCCACAAAGCTGTTTATTTAAAATAATGGAAGCTGCTATCAATATACATGATGTGAAGGTGTTTAACTTTAATGACCACCAGTATTTGTTTCATGCAAATAGTTCCATATTATTCGTAAGCTATCAGTTTTTTGTGGGTGTTGCGGTTTGTTTTATTTAGTGCAGAAAGTAGGACATGAGACTATTAAAGAGGGCAAATTATTGGCGTTCGTCTAGTTGTAGCATCCGTAGCCACAACCACTAACGCAGCTGGTGTTTCTCGAACTACGATATTGAAAGTAATGACTGCATAACCTCATAAATGAAAACTTCTGGGAAGTATAATAATGGAGGAAAGGCAAAGTTGAGTGAAAGAGACCCTTGGATGTTGTAGCAGATTGTGACTTTCAAAAAGAAGACGACCGCAATTAAAGGGACCACATAATCAATCAGCATGTTCAAGTTCCCATGTCAACGATTACAGTTAGAAGGTAACTGTGCTAACAAATTTATGGCATAGTAATAATTTTAAAACCGTTTCTGACTGATTTGAATGCGAATAGCGTTGTCTCAAGTGATATCACTACCATTAAATCACGTTGAATGATGCACAGAAGAAAGTGACATGGTCCGGTAAATCTTCATTCGAATTGTTCCCTGTAGCAGGACATGTGTAATCGTAAAAATCGTGTAATCCTTGCAAAATCCCTTTACAAGCATACCCTCCTGATTATTATGCAAATGTGAAGCCCGAAGGCTTTTGTCGTAATTTGGATAGCCATCTCATGGTTTTCTGTAGGATCTGTCCTCACTCTAAACAGCGAGTAACTGGCAGTGACTATATGGACATTTTATCCATCCTAGGACATCCAAACAGTATTTCTTTCATTGGATGCCGTTTTCGGACACGATAGCTCCAATCCATACATCTAGGCCTGTCTCGGTGTAGTTTGAAGAGTATGAAGACGAAGTCGCGCATCCATTGGTTGTCCCTTGATTTTAATATTGTTGAGCCACTATAGTCTATTTTAAAAGACTGAGAATACAGCAAATATCTATCACCCCCATCATCTTTACGGGACCACTCATGATTTCTCAATAGAATTCTATAGTATTTACAGATGTAAATATGAATGGTACAATTTGATTCTAGGACACATTCGGAGCATTTTGCATACATAAATTGATACAACTTCTTATTAATAAATTTTTTTTGTATTTTTTTTCCACCATTTTGATAACCACTTGTTACATCTAAATTATTTTTAACTTTTTATATTTTTTGCGCATTTTATAATTTGGTTTATCTAAGCATTTTTACTTTTAGCTTAATACTCGTCGTCATTCTTTTCATATAGTTTAAAATTGGAAAGTATGGATTCGATTTTGACTTTTCATTTCTGTTATCATTTATTGCTGTATTAAATTTAGTTCATCATGACTGGCGCAACATCCCCATGGTGGGCCAAGGCCGTCCGCCTACTGTCAAATTTCGAAACATGAGATGCCTTCTTTTTACGGGGCAGGATTGTCAGCCCTACGCCCAACTCTCTACAGTCATGTTAGACTGGGACCTACAGTTTAAAGTGGTTTCAGAACCACTACAAACATCCATGGCACCGCCGGGACTCGAATCCGAAACCTGGGGTACCGAGCGCCAGAGCGCTAGCCACTCGGCCATTCAGGCCCCAAAATTTAGTTCACCTTTCTGAAATTAATACGCATTTTCAATGCGTTGATCAATTTTGAGTTAAATGCATCAATGTAATGTCTCTTAAATTAATCAATACTGAAGAATTATTATAATTGGATTTTCCATAATGTTGAAATTATTTTTGCTGACAGAAAATTCTCCAGCGCCGTGAATAAAATGAGATTTAATTCTTGATTGTATATATTTAAAGGGAGTTAACTATTTCGATCCATTCCTTCGAAAGAATATATTGTGTTGAACGCATCGAATATAACCAGTTAATTGAACGAATTGAATATTACCGAATTTATTCAGTTATCGTTTGAATAATTCGAGGATTATAAATTAGGCTTGATCTATTTCATCAATTTGCATATCATTATGAGAAAATTATGTCGAAATCTTGAATTTTATTATAAAATTATTCCTCTATATCTAAAAATGTTAATTTTCTAAACAAGATTTATAAAATAATAGTTTCTGCATACCGTATTATAAAAATACGGTATGCAAAAACTCTATTGTATGTATTAGTTTAAATAGCAATTTATTTTTTATTTAAACTAATACTTATATTATTTATAGTTTAGTTTTTATTTTAATTTTTATGTTTTATTTCATATGAAAATAGAGACATTTCTGAATTTTATCTTCAGTTTCTTGAGATTATTGAGCCAAACTTACGTAAAATTCAAACTTTAAAAATATTTTATAAAATAATGACTTTTCTTAAATTAGTTAAGTTAGATTTTAAACAAAAGAATTTAATTTTTTTTTTATTTTTTCAATTTTCGTACTTGTTTTCAACATTTAAAGGTAATTTTGAGGACTCCTTCAGTGGCAAAGACAACGACTTGCTTTCATCTTCACCAGCTACTTAACTGGAGCTCGCTAGACGAATATCGTTCAAAATTAACCTAATTATGATGACCAGCATGCTTCGTAGGGAGCATAAACAGGAAATTAACGTTCGCTGCTTTGTATTATTAAACCGCCATTACGGAGCTATTGAATTACGACATGGGACATTTACAATTTACACATGGCGCATCGAGGAAAATATTTGATTACAAATTCATTACTTGTTAACTACCTGTAATACATAATTCGAAATCATTGTGAACGTAATGCATTATTGACAGATTACCTAGCAGGTTCTTGAATATTAGAAATTAGAATTATTCATGAATTTTTATAACTAAATCGGCTAAAATAATTGTCCCTTAGTCTTTCAATTATAGTATTAAATATAGAGTCAACAATGAATTCAAAGAGGGAAAATTAGTGGTAAATTTGTTTTGCATGTGGAATGAGTCACTTTTGCTAGGTTCAATTTTTTAAATGTTCAAATGATTTTGCTAATTTTTAGGTGTCTGCGTGAAATAGCATCCATTTTCACTATGTGTCATAAATCGGATTCCTACTATATCTCTACTTTTCTTTAAAACAATTTTTCCAATCTTATTTTTTTCCTTATGAAATGTATAGAATCGCTCTCTCATGGATTAATTGGTTAATGTTAAGTTCCCTTATTGAAAAAGAAAATTGCTATTTGAACATACGAATGATTGTAAATTGTTCTACAAAGA
This sequence comes from Caerostris darwini, assembly GCA_021605075.1. Classification (NCBI taxonomy): domain Eukaryota; kingdom Metazoa; phylum Arthropoda; class Arachnida; order Araneae; family Araneidae; genus Caerostris; species Caerostris darwini. The sequence goes on from BPLQ01010834.1 coordinate 631,664, forward strand.
AGATTGGGATCTATGTATAACTAGGGTTTCATTGATATGCCACTGGCTCACAGTTCAACCTTTGCGGTCCAAATTTTCCTCATTTACAGTAGTCTGGTCCAAATTAATTTTTGAGTCGTATCAATGTATTGTTGTAGCAATTTTAATCGAGTTTTCGTATATTTATATGTTGTAGAAAGTAAAATGAAATTTAAGTTTTTAACGAAATTCTAACACCATTAATTATGAGTTTGAGGAGTGAAATTCTGGAATGTTTTCAAAACTCATTTTTGAACTACTTCTTTGGTGGTTCGTTGCCCAATGGCCAATTGGCTAGCGCTCTGGCCATTAGTACCACAGGCTTCAAGTTTGAATCCTTGCGGGGGCATGGGTGTTTGTTAGTGGTTCGGAATCCACTTTAAACTGTATGCCCCGTTCTAATTAGCCTAAAGTGTGCAAAAAATGACCATAGAACGACATATTAAACCAAGCCTATGCTGGTTCAGTAGAAATATATTCAATCTGGGGTCTGAAGATCCTCGGGTGTCCACGGAACTTTTCTGCGGGTTCCGTGAAGGTCTTATGTTCGATTTAGTGTTTCGTTTCTATCAATAAAAAAAAAAATGCCGATAGAAGTTCCATAAATAGTACTTTGAGATTATTGAACTCTGCCAGATTTTAAACCTTTCTTGCAAAAATATTTTCTGAAGTTGTCCACTATAGTCCTGAATTTTTTTTTACAATGGATATTTTCTATGGGTATAGGTATTTTATTATTGTTTAATAGGTATTTATTTTCAAATAAATATAAGAATATATTTTTAACAAATTTTTTTGTGATTTATTTCATCTTATGAAATATAGGGAAATTTTTTTTTTTTTTTTTTTTTTTTTGAAAGCATAAAATGGAGAATTGAGTTTGCAAGTTTGAAATATTAAATCTAATATTCCAAAATTTGTAAATGAAATGTAATATTATCCTTCTCACTAAAAAAATTTAAACTCGTTAATATAGTCTCTATTTAAAATCTATATTTTATAAACTTTTGATTTGCTTTTAAATTTACTCTTAGATACTTATTGCTTTCTTCATGAAAAGAATACGATTATTAAAAAAAGTCTAAGTAGTTTATATGCATCTCCTTTGTACATTTACATTTGTACATTTACATTTTCTAAGGGATATCGATAAATCCTGGAGGCTCGATAAGTCGCCATATATTTTCTTTTAAGTATCTTTTTACGTAAGAGATGAACGTGATTCTTAATTTTAACTCGAGCTGTTTGTTTAGCTATTAAACTTCCTGAATTGTGGGCGTATATTTTTAATAAGGCAAATATTGTTAAACATCTGAATTAAATAATGTAATTAAAGACAATTAATCCAAAACGTTTGTGTAAATAAAAACATCTATCAGTGTAGGTATTAAAGAAATCAAACAGTTTTCTGAACAAAATTGTATAAAATTTTAAGTAAAGAAAAGATCGCCCATTAAGTTACAGAAATTTATAAAATTTGTGAAGGTTTTTATATCTTCACAAATCTTTTATAGTAAACCAAGTTGCTCTAGTATGATCGAGGAAATCGGCTTTAGTTAGCAAACCAAGTTGCTCTAGTATGATCGAGTAAATCGGCTTTAGTTAGCAAACCAAGTTGCTCTAGTATGATCGAGGAAATCGGCTTTAGTTAGTAAACCAAGTTGCTCTAGCTCTCGGCTTTATGATGATCGAGTAAATCGGCTTTAGTTAGTAAACCAAGTTGCTCTAGTATGATCGAGTAAATCGGCTTTAGTTAGTAAACCAAGTTGCTCTAGTATGATCGAGTAAATCGGCTTTAGTTAGTAAACCAAGTTGTTTTATGAATATTTTCCATCCCATTTTAAACGATGCTATTTAAATAATGTAAAAATATCCCATGCCTCTGTATAATCTGATAACCTTGATTAAAGCGCAACGTTAATTTAAATTTGATGTGCCCTACATTTAAAAATCGTTATAACTTAAATGAAACATTTTTTTTTATCCTGGGGTATTTTTTTTATTTTTAGAATTTATTTTTGTGTGAATCTGGATGTTCTATGCAAAAAGTGACAAAACGAGTTTTTATATCCATGTAAAATGGTGAAATTTGAATTGCATTTGCAATAATTTTTCGAGTGCTGATATAGTATATTAAAAAAATTAATTATCGTAGAAATTCAAAAGAATTGCATGTATTTTTTAGTGTGGAACTCTCAGTAATTACATTTTTCCGTACTAAAAATTTGCATAGATAAAAGAATTAATAGAATGAATATTAAGTCTGTAAAATAAGCATAAGAATATATAATAGTTTCTTATATTAAGATCTGAAATTGAATACAACTAAATAATATTCTATAAATGTACTTTTTAAGGATTTGCAGAGCGTGAAAATTTTTTTTTCTTTTTGTATTTCTATTTTTTAGTAGTATATTTAATTTTTCCAATCTCTAATATCACATGCTCATTTCTTCAATTGTTTCACGTGATAATTTTACAACTTCTGTTTTTATTTTTCACTTACAGTCAACAGCTGTAGCTCAACGAATGCAATTATCAGGGAACTGTACTGTTAATTATTTTGTCTACACTCATGTATATGTTAACCGACAGGCGAAGAACACCGAGACAATCTGTAAACAACTGCTTAAATGAAAACAAATGTAAATAATTAATTTAAACCAGCTGGGTAAATAATATTTGAATCAATCTGACGAAATGATATTAAAATAATCCTTTCGGCAAATAGATTCCTATATTTCAAAGTTTAAACAAATTTAAATAGAATTTCCATATTAATGCACAAGTTTGGTAACCCAAATTCACATTTTCGTAAACTAAATTCATCCATTTGCATTTCAAATTCATACCGTCAAAATTAAAGTTTATTTATGTTAGTACTTATACATGCATACATATGCATGTTTATAAAGATGTATAGGCATATGTACGTCTAAATATGTATTTCTATATGAATAGTAAAGATGTATGCATGTTAATATGTATACGTTAATGTTTTTTGTCTTTTTTTTTTTTTTTTTAATTTTCAGTAATGATTGTGTGCACGCTTGGCTACAAATGCACTTGTATGCATGTATTATGTGCGCGTTTACTCGTATGTGAATATATGGAATTTTGTGTGTGTATAAAATTTACGTATGCATATACAAATATATAAGCTTGCAAACATATACTCTCATACGCACAATCTTAACTACACTCATTCACACATAGAAATATATACACATACATTTACATTTACTTTATATATATATATATTACTCATTCGCCTACATCTACACACGGGGTAAATGCACACATAAATACACATACTTACAAATGCATTTGCGTGCGTACATAAACAAATATGCACTTGTAGCTGAGGATGCACATGTTTGCTGAAAAAAATAGAAATTACCATATGCATATCCTCATACATGTTTAACCGTACCAGTACATCACTACTCGTACAAAAATGCATATTTAGGCGTATATGTTTTCATAAACATACGTATGTTCAGGTATTAACATACAAATAAAAGTTCTAATACAACAATTGAATGCCTTTTATGAAAAAAGTTGTTCATGTACAAAATTTGTGCCAAATTACGTTAATGAAAAAGTCCATTTAGCATAATGCGTAAAAAAGAAAATAATAAAACTTGTCGATAATTCATTTTATAAGTTTTAATAATATTTTATGTATCTGACAAAAAAACGTTTCTTGTTTTAAAATTTTATAATCAAAGAGCTAAGGAAGTTGAAAATAAGAGGTGATTTGAGAAAAAGGAATACTATCACAGTTTCAAGAAAAAAAAAAATTTACTTAAAGAAAAAGTTAAAAGTATTAAAAAGAAGAAACGAATCGAGGAAGCAGAAGTATTATAAATATAATACTTTTAAACACTTCTTATCCTATCCATATTTGAATTGCCTGAAGTGTTTCTGCCTCAAATTTTTCGCGCGACCTGATGGCCAATTGGCTAGCGCTCTGGCCTTTGGTACCACAAGCTTCAGGTTCATATCCTGGAGGTAGCATGGATGTTCGTTAGTGGTTCGGAATCTACGTTAAACAGTGGGCTAATTAGACCGGGATCTAAAGTGCGCACAAAATGACCGTAGAGCGATAAACTAAATCTCAAAGTTTTCGCGATGTATAAAGTACCATAAATCCTGTGTAAATCAATAACAAAAATTAATAGTCAAAAACTAAAAGCGTTATCCGATTCAGACATTTCAGTTGGCTATTGTAAATAAATTATTCAGTAAAATTGTTTTAGACCATATAATTTTTTTTGTAATTAAAGTTTGTTTTTTTTGTAGCCTAATTATTCTACTTTGATGCAAAGAATTTATAATGACGAAATGCAGTCTGTGTTATCTTGAAAACATGACGACATCAATTGCGCTTTAAAATGATTCGTTTCCTTTCTTTCTGTTTTTCTTTTGTTTTTCTGTCTCTTTTCTGGTAAATGTTTATGGCAAAAAGGCATGGGAAATCATTTGTTACTCAAATTTTTAGTATTTAAAATTTTGGAACTGAAGTAAATTTTTTAGAACCAAATTGCATCAAATTAATGCATACTTAGTAAACGGCACTGATAATTTAATAAAAATAGTCTCTTCCAAATATTAATAATTCTAGAATTGCATTTTCACGTCTTCTAATATAAAACAAAACATCATATGGTGTTAAGGAGTACCTGTCGAATATATGACCTCTTTTGTTGCGTACGTGATTGAATGAATTATGAAATACTTGTCCGACATGAAATTTAAATATTTTACTGTCATATCTCTACTTCTAATAGCAAAAACTCATTTGAAATTCTGATCATATAATTCACTTGTCCAAACAGACATATAATCAATTATGATCATATAATTCCCAATATAACCTAATGTTATAATTCCCATGATAACCCAATGATAATATAATTCAATCAGACGTATATCTTTTGCATATTTTTTGCATTGGTCATGGGAATTATTTTATTGGCAAGATAATCAATATATAGCATTTCTTCCAGAAATAGTTTACATAAAATTAAATTTTTATAATCCTTTTAATATATAGGGTATATTAATTGTTTGCCCCATTATGATTGTAAAAAGTTATTGAAAAGCGGATTTAAAATATAAGCTTTAGTTTTTTTTGGATTGAATTATTTACGTATGGAATGATTGTTTAATTTTCATGCTCTACTGAATCAGCATGATTGGCTGGCATGCTGAAAGTTTTCATGCCTGTTCGAGATGAGTGTTTTCTCAATTATCACCATTCACGTGATACAGTTCGTTCCCAGTTTCCGGTATTGCGGTAGATAGTTTCCTGTTGCCTCGGTTACATTGAATTATTTTATAGGAAACAAGAAGTTATTGCCATGACTGAAATATTTTGTGGAAATAAAACGTAGAAAACTACACAGAAATATAGCAAATACCAAATAAACGTTAACATTGCAGAAACAAACAATGCTCAAAATGTGTATTTTATTTTCCAGCAATGAGTGTAAAGTAGTTATCGTGTAGAATACTCGAATTTTCGGTAAAACGAAATAATATAATTTGTAAAATTTTTTTAAAATTGCATGCTTTAGTTAATTGTATACAAGATCTAAGTATTAGCCTGACTCGTGGCAACATGCTCCGCTGGTGAGTATTAGGGTGGAGGTTCAGTCCACTTTTGGCTTTGTTGTAAACACTGTTTCAAAAAAACGAGCAGGCTCTATGGCGTTTATGATGTTCAACATCCTGCCTCGTTAGTCCTGGCTTAAACCAGTATCGGTTGGAGTTTTCTGGGTTTTCTCCCTGAAAGTGTCCCCGGAAGGCACTGCCCTTCTTCAGCGACACGGAGCAGAAGTCAGATTTCTACCTACGGGTGCTCCATCATAAGCAGAAGCTGCATCCTCTTCCCTCCTTCCATAAGCGATACGACGACGGCAACGACTAGAAATGAAACAGAATGAAAAGTTCTATGCAGGTCAATTAGGAGAACTATTAAATTTTTATTAAAAAAGACTCTTATAGTATGACCACCGATCGCTTGGAAAACTGGCAAACGGCCAAGTCGGACGGATTCAAAAAGAGCGGCATCATAGAGAAAGAAATGTCATTGAGTAGAGGTTTTAATAATAATTTTTTTTAATAATTTTAAATTTTAGGGACACATTAAAAGAAAAACCAGATAAAATAAATCCATACTAACTATTATACTTTTTTTCTTTCAAAGCAGCTTTGTGTCGTGTCTGTATAAATCCTCCTAACAAATAATTAATTCACCAGTTTCCACTGTAAAACGGGATGTTTACCATTCCACGCTATTCGTGGTTAGACTATAATGATACTTATGATGAAGGAACTTTTGGAACATTTTCATTGAAATCAGCTTTTGCATACTTATCATAGCAAAGAAGGCTAGACTAGCATTTAAAATTGCGCTTAATTATGTATTTTAAACATAATATTCATATTTAAAAACTTTAGTTTTCATATTTTAAACATTTTTCTTGTTAGTCATCCATAATAACTAGACTTTTATTTGCTGATGAAGCGATAAATAACAGCTGACTGAAAAATTATTCCTTTCTTGGGGATATTTTCTTGTTTAAATTGGTCCTTCAGACATAAAATCGTTTTTGGAGGATTTAACGTAGAATTTAAAAAGAAAAGTTTCAAATATTTAAAAATTGGCAACCGCTGAGAAACTTTGTCGGCAAAAAATGGGATGATCATCAAAATAGAAATTTGCATAATAGGTTCTAAAAAGAAAGATGTGTTCGATCCAAGTTCATTTTAAATGTTTGCTTTGATTTTAAAATACGGATTCAAGAAAGATCAGCTTTATTTTTTATAGTACTCGTATATTCGATTGAAACTAAAATTTTACAAACAAAGTTGTCGGTGCAATGTACAATTTATGTAATTACTGTCAATATTTATGATAAAAACAATTTATTTTGGTGTCTGTTCCATAAAGTTTTATTTAGACAATTAAAGCATTAGCCCATAATGACTAAAAAATTTTTATCTTTTTATTTTAGAACTTAATTATATAAAAAGAGAAAAAAAAATTAAGTTTAAAAAAAATATATATTAAGGTTTGGTCTGAAGTAAGAATTAACATTCATCATTGCGGCTTGATGGCCAATTAGCTAGCTCTGTGGTCTTCGGTATCACAGGCTTCAGGCTCGAATCCTAGCGGTGGCATGGATGTTTGTTAGTGGTTCGAAATCCACGTTAAACTGTAGGTCCCTGTCTAATTAGTCTAAAGTGTGCACAAAATGACTGTAGAGCGACAAACGACAACTAAATCATCATTATTGGGGTTGCAGCCTTTCAAGGGCCCTGACCTCCTTCAAGAATTTTTGCTATTCTACACGACTAGTTGTCCTTTGTTTCCAGTTAATAATACCGAGTGTCTTCAAGTCCTCCTCGACTTGATGTCTCCATCTAGTTTTTGGTGTTCCTCTGGGTCCAGATCTTCTGGGGTTTTCCTTAAGGAGTCTTGTTGTTTTGTTTACCTCCATTCTCTCTAAATGGCCCATCCATTAAATTTTCTTGCATATATCCGTAACAATATCCAATTCCTTATAACAATCATAGTTTTTTTTATTTGTTCTCTCTATTCACCATTTTCATATAATGCTACAAAAAATCTTCCTCAAAATCATTCTTTCCCATACTCTCAATAACTCTTCATCACACTTTCTCGTAGTCCATGTCTCAGAGCCATAAGAAACGACTGGTCTGATAATGACTCTGTATACAAGAATTTTTAACTTTCTATTTAGGTAAAAAGATCTTAACAGCTTTTGTAATAGTAGTAATTATTAAGTAACATTAAAATTATAAAAAAAAAATTTATAACTGTCAAATTATATCAATTTGACAATTAATTAACGATAAACAATTAATTACAATAATTGACGATAAATTCAATTGACAATTAATTGACGATAAATTAAAATATTAAAATTGTCAAAGTTTATCGATTTAAATTCAGTACTGAATTGTTAAAGTAACTTGTTTCAATTTATTTTCAGAGACTAGTACTTAAAGAAGATTCTGAAACCTATAAATATTGGAAAGATGTTCCTGTGCCTATTTATATTCATTTCTACTTTTTCAACGTTACAAATTGTGAGGAAATCTGGGATTTAACGAACAAACCAGTGCTAGAAGAACTTGGACCATATACCTTTAGGTAAGTAATAAATTCTTAAACTAATTTAACAATAGTAGCTGAATTCCGGTTTGTATTCTGGAATTTAAACGATGTTAATATTGTTTCATGTTCATATCCATACATTAATAAAAATACATCTGCTCAAAACAATTGAAATAATTTTTAAAGTTTCCAATAAAATAGCCGTAAATTCAAAAGGAATAGATACTGAACAAACAAATTAAATGATATAGGAGAGATAAAAATGCATTTTATCCGCATTTCAAAAGCTTGAATACACAATATTTGTGTTGTTGAAAGTCGGTCATTAAAGATAGCGAATGGAATTTGGCTTTCAGCTGACATCATGAAAAATGTAAAAGGAAATTATCTTTGTATCTGTGAATCTATCTTTATATCTGAACAAAATCATTTACTGAATCGAAAGCCTGATGACTTAACGATCGCTTAGAAGGGAAGCAAACACATGTGTGCTCAAAGTGAATTCTGGCATTTGTTTTGTTTTATAACATAACTTAATCTATAATATCTATCCAAAATCTGAATATTCTTTAAATGTTTTGAGCAGTGTAGTTAGACATGTTATCATACTGTAGGGCAGCGAATGCTGGCCATTAACAAAAGCAGATGAAAACAAGACTTTTAATTTTTGAAAGAAAAATACTTCGCAAATTTTGTGGTCCAGTTAGAGAGGATGATAGATGGAGAATCATGTTTAATTATGAAATCTATAAAAAATATAAGCAACCTAATATTACCAGAGCCATCAAATCTTTTCGCAACAGATGGCTTGGGTATATTTTTAGAGGTGATAATTTGAGCCCTGTTAAAAAGTAAAAAATGTAGAGGGTACCAGGAAAGGAGGTAGACGGGCCTGAATGGCCGAGTGGCTAGCGCTGTGGCGCTCGGTACCACAGGTTTCGGGTTCGAGTCCCGGTGGTGCCATGGATGTTTGTAGTGGTTCGGAATCCACTTTAAACTATAAGTCCCGGTCTGTTAAGCCCTAGTGCGCAGAAAATGACCGTAGAGCGATAAACCAAACCAAGAGGTAGACTTCGCACAAGATGGATTGACTGCGCGATCAATACATTAAAAAGCGGCCTGATGGCCAATTGGTTAGCGCTATGGCCTTCGGTAACACAGGTTTCAAGTCCAAATCCTGGCGGTGGCATGGATGTTTGTTAGTAATTCGGAATCTGTAGGTCTCGTGTGCACAAGATGACGTAGAGCGACAAACCAAACCAAATCAATACATTAAAAAACAATTGTTAACCGACTGTGGCATCTGATAGGATCTGTTGGGGAAAGCTTGATGAGATGGCCTTGGCCTGTAACAGGCTGTAGTGCAAGTGAAGAAGTTAGACATATGTTTATAAAACATACCTTATTCAAATTTTTAATTTGTCTATAAGAATGTCCGTTAATGTCCGTTGTTTTTGAATCAAGCAGCCTAATCACTTAACTAAAAAACATTGTACTTAACACCAAACAATTTCACAAATAGTTCCTCGACCGATAAGGAAAGGAGGTCATTGCCTTCCGGAATTATATTTAGGGGTAATTGCTCCCATTACAGTGTCGTGTAGATAAAACATTGGAACCTGATGTCACATTGACAGTCAGGGTACTTGGAAAAATTCCAAGAACCCTGACTGTCAATGTGAGACACTTATACATATTATCGCAAATGGCTTCGAATCTCCTAGTTTCTGAAATACTTTGGTTTTATTACTAAAAGTCATACCAGATTTTGTTAATTTTTCAATGATTAGTTATTGAAAAAAATGCAGGAATTAATTTGACATTTAGATTTAGACGCTATTTAATGGCATTCGAAAATATGATCTCTTTATTATTTATAGTGAATTACGCGATTTATTAGACAATTTCCTAATTTAAAAAAAATATCTTAAAAATCAGCAATTTTTATGTTGTATAAAGTCGATTATAAATGAACATTACATAATAAAAGTCAGTTACATTAGTATAATGTTGACTATACGTATTGTATGTACTGTACTAATGACTATATGTATTTCAAATTTAATCATTGTATTGAGTTATTGATACAAATACCTTAAATTTTAAACTGTAAATTTTTTTAAAATGGAGGATTTTTATTTTATATGAAATATCGTTATAGTAGTAGTGATTGGCTAACAGGTTTGTGACTACCAATGCAAGAATGAGAAAAAATAATTTCGAATCAAAAAGATGTATCGAGGTTCCTAAATCTGCTTGGCAAGTTGAAATTTTTTTTTTCTTTCAAAATTATTTGGCTCTCGAAAATTCATTTTTTGAGATCAATATTTTTTTTCTGCTTTTCAAATAACTGTGGTAAAATTTAAAAAGGAGAAATATATTCTGCTCAAAGTTATAAATATTTAATTGCCTTTAAAAGAAGTTAAGTTCCATCTAAAAAGGAAATGGTTTTACAATCAATCATTTTAAAATCAAATGAAAATGGTAAAAAAAAAGTAATTTTTTATCAAGTTAAGGCTGGCATAAAGCCAATTATCAAGTTAAATCATCATTTGAAATCTTTCTACACTCATGTGATTCAAATAAACTTGGAGAGCACGTAGCGTAAAAACAGATGCAAATTGATGTTACATAAGGTTTTTTTTTCAAGGTTCTATACGGTAACGGTCTTCCTAAATGTATTCTTATCTTCTAATAATGCATATTATACCTCATTTTGAAATGAATAATTATAATGTTTTATATTTAACTCATTTGCACACCAAAACTTCCGCCTTTCTTATTGCCGATCTCCTTACAATTTAAATGAGAATTTAAATAAATACTAGATTTAAAATATATATGAATTTTAATTTTAAAATTAAATAAAAAGAAATTTTCAAAGTTTGTCAAGTTCGATTTAATGTTACATAAAAAAATAATTGTTACGTAAGATTTCTGACCATTGTCGGCTTGAGAGTTTTACAAGTTTCATTTTTATGTAATATGCACACAATCAAGTACTCTATAATTACTGTAATATATAATACAGTAATTATAAAGCAACAAATTTTTCAATGTATCGTTGAAACGATATCTTTTTAAAAACATTTTTCAAGTTCCTAAATTAAGCTCAATTACATTCAATAAAATTTGGCGTATAATTGGAACGATTTTTATTGTACAAAAAATTTAGCTGATTATGGCTTAAAAATGATTATGTTTTATGTATTTTAATCGCTATGTTGATCAAGATGTTGAAAGACTCGCGTTAATTTTGTAATTTTTTTTTGTTGTAAAAATACTTGGTGCCCATCGTCACAAAGGTGCTACAGGAAATTAAAGTGAACTACAAGAAAAATAACAAGATAAGGCAAAACAAAATAATGATAAGCAAAAGTACAAACAGAAAAAAAAAAGATACACAATACTAGAATACAAGAGCAGAACAAAACGAAAAGAAAAAAAAAGAAAAAAAGAAATGCAAAAACTAGTTTGGAGTGCATTAATTCTCAGGCTTGCCAATAATAAGCCTTTTTTTTCTACATAATGCAATTGAATTTATCTATCACGATATATGATAACACGTAACAGTGTCAACTACTAAAAATTCCAGAGCTCTTCAAAATAGTGCATGTTAATCGTAGTAAACTCCATGTATTTAAAGCTGCATATGCTAGCTGGACAACATCAATTTAACCCTCCTCTATTTTATTCTATTTGATAGTTTTAAATATCAATGGCATACATAAGGATATTAGCTAAATTTATTACAGAAATCTTGCAACTTTGCAAAAAGGTTTCACGAAAGTTATAGTCATTATGGATTTAATAAAAAAACAACTAATATTAAAATTGTACTTAGGCAGTATATGAATAGTTTTCTTTACCACCCCCCTAGAGAATCGAGAGAAAAAGTTAATATAACTTGGAACGAAGACAACAGTACAGTGAGCTACAGACAAATTCGCAGATGGTTTTTTCAACCTGATAGAACAAATGGATCTCTAGATGATGTCGTTACAACTCTTAACGTTCCTATGGTGGTGAGTTTTGATTTTGGAACAGATGATCAGTTCCAAATTTTTAAATCTGTCTTAATTGGTTAGAGCAGTTAAGTAATACCCCTCCCTAGAGAAACGAAAGAATAATAATCAATGTCCATAAGAGATGATCATTAGTGTCCGTATGATGAAAGTGCATACTAAAATATTAAAATTTAATTATTAATCGCATACTAATCTAAAATATTCTAGCAAAATGAAAGAAGGCCATAATTCTTGCACTTTAAATGTATCTCGTATATGGGTATCACGATTCTAAGACTTTACATTTTTAGACTTTTGCATCTAGGTTGCATTATTCAAAATATGAACAATGTTCTTTTAAATAATATCGTGTACTTAAAATGTAAAAGATATTTTGAATCCATACCCCTAGCTATACTTCAATGTCTATCGCAAAATTGGATTCTCAATTTGATATATACAGCGCAATCCACATTATGTCCTTGAAGTAGCCCTAAGCACTCATTAGTACGTATTGGAAACATTTGTTGCGTAATATTTGTTATTTTCTTCCAAAATTGCTATTTTAGGGTTCTTTTTTAATTATTATTCTTCATTTGGGTTATACTTAAAATGCTCAAATTATAATTGAATGGCTGAAAAACCACGCGAAATTAAATATTTCTATACTCTGAAATCATGTGTAATAAAAATCCTATCGGTCAATACTGTTTGTGAAATTGAGGTTATGTAGAATTTAAAAATTATGCCCTTGGTTTAAAAAGTGGTACTGCTTAGAAAAGTCTCAAATTATATTTTTCGTATCAGTTCAGTATTTCTAATCATTAGTTATGCAAAGAATTTTAGAGTACAAAATTTCTAAGAAATCGAAGTCTTCTTAAATTTTTGTGATATTACAGTAAAATTCATAACTTTGAATACTAATCTGGATAAGTTAAAATGGTCGTTTTTAGCATTAATTAAATAATTGATATTATGAGAGCGACAATAATTAAAAAGAATATATGGATTAAATTTAAATGTATTTCAAGTGTACCTTTTTTTTTTTTTTTTTTTAATGTTCAGCGTCTTTCATTACTTAACGTAAAAGATCTAAATTTTTAAAAAATTCTTTAAATTTCTCAGTTGATTGATAAATGTAATGCAAAACTGTTTTTACTCATCCAGTTTATTTTAAGGCTGCTGCAATGGCAGGTAAGCAGATGAATGAAGATATGGTCTTCTTTACTCTTGAAGAGATATTTGCGCAACTAAACACTTCATGGTTTGTTGAAAAGAAAGTCAGAGAGCTACTTTTTGAAGGCTACGATGACCAGTTGATGCAAATAGCTAAGAGATTCATGCACTTGCCTTACGATAAATTTGGTTGGTTTTATAAGGTAAGTTAGCATTATTAATATATTTATAAACAGCGTAGTGTAAAATTTAAAATTCAATATAGTGTACATTTTAAATCAACTAATACCTGAACAGAACTCTATTCATTGTCACCCAAAACTCTAAAATCTAATAAGTTCTCAATAAACCTTTCCATAATAACTCAAACTCCGCAATAACCATACACTGAAATAACCCATTCCTCAATAACTATAAATTCGCCATAATCATTACCACAAATAAACAGGTTCGAAAACCCTTCCGTGACTTTCGTGAACTGGAGAGGGCTACTATACGACTGCTATACTATATGCGAATACCATTGTTAAACATGCAAATTCATACACTTCCTCGTGACAATAATTAAAGATGAGATTTCCAGTTCAGCATTTAAATAAGATTAACAAGAAATAGATTAAGAAAGTAGTTTTGCAAACACATAATAATAAATCTATATAAAACATAATAAATAACATCAGCCAAAAAAGGGATAACCCAATTTATTCATATTATATTTACAAAGAAACTTCTATGCCCCCTGCCCCTCTTCAATAAACACCAATAATATCAAAAGATTCTCTTCGATCTCAAAAGTCCTTGTGATAATGTTCAAAGATCTGTGTAAATTGAGAACCATTTCTCCCAGTCTTAGTATAATAAAGTTTAAACACTTACAGTTATATCTAGTTTTCTTCTCATCAAAATGCTTACATGGTAGTAAAAATGCCTATCATATGCCATCAAAATGCTTTTATGGCCCAATGTTGTATTCCCACTGCAAGTCGAGTCCTTAGATTCCAAGCCACAAGGAGGGTGGGGCAATGCATTTTAGGCTGTCTGCACCATTATTTTCGCCAGTAATCATCTTCTCCTGGTTTTTGCGCTCGCAAGAAATCTCCGAGTGCAGGACTCTGACTCAGTATTGACGAGTTTTCATTTTCGCTCACCTTCCATGTTTTTCCACTTCTTGCTCCTTCCCCATATCTCTCTTCCCCTTTTCTCTTCTTTCTCTCTCTCACTGGTCTTGTTAAATGTCATCATCGCATTTTATTCTTACCAAAATTTCACGACCTTCTTTCATTATTGGCTGCAATTTTCTATTAAAATCCGTCCATGGGCCTATAAGTGTTTTCATTAGTGTATGTGGGGGTGATATCGATATTTAATCAGATCGAAAGAGCTGTTAATCTTTTTGGAAGTCGGGATTCGATTCCTCCCGCTCAAATGACATTTACCAGTACATCTTTATACACACGGATTATCATTCCATCGTCGTTAAAACTCTCAATTTCTTTTCGGAAAACTCGCCTTCTTAATAAATCTACCACAGATATCTTCACATGCCATCCTCCAGTCATCTTAATAGACCTCCTCTCCTACCATAATGTAATCTGACCACATGCACTTTGAAGTTTGGGGGGAAAAAAACCAATTAAAGGCTCGTGCTCACCAAGGCGACAAGATGCAAGTGAAAAAATTTGACCAATCCCTAGCCTCACCGCGGTCGCCTGAAACCGGTTTGCAGTCCGCCGCTTGGAGTTGCCCAACTTTCAACTCGAAGCAGTTTTTCACTAGGCGTAATGCTATTTCTGACGTTTCGCTGTGAAGGGGTCGAAAAAAATTTTCTCACTTGCCTCTTGAATCTTCGTCTCTCGCCTCGGTGGGAACGAGCCTTAATACAATACACAAAAGATATCAGTAAAACGCTCCTCATATTTACAGCTGTAGTGATGGGCTTGTTCAGCAGGAAAAGGTCATTTCCTAATCATAGCCGATACCGACGGAAATTATTCTTTGATAAATGCCTACTCGCATTCGGAGGGGGCTTCGAGACCTTCATACTCAAACCATTCAAATAAACATACATAAAATATATTACTACATTACGTGAAATGTACAAGATTGCCAATAATTTTGCCTTAATACACACGAATTATTTATAAATTCATATCGACATGACAACAGTTCAGGTATGTTATATTATGTAATCAGATTTAATAGATACCGGAAGATTTTAATTTCTTCTAATGGAGCAAAGGATGAAATAGTTGAATTTCTTAATTATAAAATCGATTCTTAAAATTGTTTTAAAATGTATTCAAGGGTTTATTATTATTCAGAATATTTAATTATATTATTTCAGAATATTACATCACGATTAGTAACAAATCTCTGTGTTTCAACCAGCAACATATTTACCACAGCAAAAATACTCGATTTAATGCTTAATTTAATTTCATGTTAAAAATTACTTATTTGAAAAGTATATAATTTATTAAAACTTGTAGTTTTTAATGAAATTGTTTAACTAACACTAAAAAATATGAATCAGATTAACTAACTGATAAATATTAATAATTGGTACATAGTGTCCAGTGTTGCTGAGCTTCAGAAAATACAACTTATTAACACTTATATATAAAAGAAAAAAAGTTAATAAGCACCATCAGTAATAAACTGCCAGCAAACTTTTCTACTGAATTCGGAATTCCAATATAAAAACCATATTAAAAACAAATTTAATAGCTAGTCCGAAATAGCTAATAACGATCAAAAATGGAAACAATAGATACAAGCAATAAAAAAAAAATAATAATAATAATAATAATAATAAATAAAAAAAAATTAAAAAAACAGGAGCAAAATGTCAAAACAATATCAGATGTGAAAAGATCTGATTTTCCATCCGTAATTTTTAAGCAAAAAAATGTTAGTGCCATCTGGTGGCAATAAAAGTGAACTTTTTATTTCATAAAAATCTTTTCGTAATTTTTGACAACCAGATAAGGAAAATAAATGAACTTCTATTTTTAAAAAACTATAGCACTTACATTCAAAGTATTATAACAATATAACGCTTTGTTTTAAATACGTTAAAATTAAAGTTTTATTTAATTAAAAAAATAATTAGAATTTTTTTCGTAATTTTTTTTAATGAAGACAAATATTTAGAGAAAGAAAAAATATTTAAAGATGATCACTTGACAATATAATTGGCATGAAATTGTTAGAAAATTTATTATTTATAGACTGGCCACCCCTAAATTTTTCGATTATGGGAAAGCAAAGCAAATGCTCCTCCCTCTTGAATTATGGTTTGAAACCTAAGCCTGTTTATTGACACGGGGTTTGGTTTGTCGCTGTACGGTCATCTTGTGCACACATTGGGCTAAACAGACCGGGACCTACAGTTTAGCTATTGACACGGGGAGAAAGAGAGAACCTGGCAGTTTCCTTATTCATCTGGCAGCCTGATGGTCAATTGGCTAGCGCTCCGGCCTTTGGTACAAAATGTTTCAGGTTCGAATCCTGACAGTGGTTCGGAATCCACGTTAAAGTGTAGGTCCAGGTTTAATTAGCCTAAAGTTTGAAAAAAATGACCGTACAGCGACAAACCAAACCATATTCATGTGCTGTCAACCAACCGCCTCGTCTCCCATTTGGCGCCAACAGAAAGTCTCCAAATTTTTTAGTCATCTTAAACTGCGATTTGACAGATACATTTTATTGGTAAAATCGAAATGCAAAATATTTATTTTTTATTTTATGTGGCTGCAGTTCATCAGTTAGTATGTTTTAGTTATCCTATGTCGGTTTGTCTATGAATAGTAAGTACATCAGCATAAAAAAATAAGCCTCGGCAGTTTACTCAGAAATCCAGGAGAAATATAATGCATTATAACCAAAATTGCGCTGGAGTTTCTTTGTTCAGCATATCTCTAACATTGGAAAAAAATTCGTTCCTTTCTTACAGCAGTAGAGACACGCTAGAGAGAAATTTAAACCGAATGTATGTAGTTTGGTTGTTGATGAATAAGATTTGATACGAAAACGACGTAAAAAATAAACTTGCTATCATGTTCGTCGGGTAAAGCCTTTGTTTAGAGTTGATGATACTTGAATTCTTTATCGTATTTACTGTTTAATCATGTCAATTCTACTTTTTTTTCTACAGCACTTTTTTTTTTTTTTATCTTCGGATGATATTTATTGTAGGATGAGATTATGATGCTGTTTTAGCTAGAGTCGGCCAATTATTTTTCTGTAATACCATCAAGAGCTTTTCCAGTAAAGACATTGATATTAAAAGTAAATACTGCCTGCCAAAAAAATTGGATGGCCCTTTTATGGTTGCAATTGAATGTTTGAGAGTTTTTAGAATGATCGGAAGTGGAATGATTTTACCTTCCCAATGCTGTTCCTTATGATCAATAAAATTTTGATTAAGTTAAGTGGGCAATTGTTTTGAAAATTAAGATCATATAGGTGAAAGGAGATTTTAGAATGGTATAATTGATGTCTGGTTGGGGGATTAAAGAAGAAATATTAATATGCTGGGCAGGAGATTTGCAAACGTTGTCTGCAAGGAAATCGGCCTTTTCAAAAGTGGAACTGAGTGATTGGGCTTAAGACACAAAGGACATGGATTTAAAAGATATGTTTGTATAGAAGTGTTAAGCAAGCGATAACTGTTTCTGATATAAAAAGGAATTGGCTAACTTTGTGACTAACTTGTTTTTCCAATTCGTTAATACTTGCAGATATGAAGATTTGTGGTCTTTATTCGCACTTGTTGGGTATCATTGATTGAATTATTTTGATTAAATGTCAAGATCTACGTCCCCATGAGTCTGTCGCAAACACTTTAATGGCACTTAATTTTTTCTTATAACTTTATTCACTACACATGAAACTGCTGTAAAATGTTTGAAAATACTTAATGATACATAGAAAATATAGTCTTTGTCAATTCACTTTTTATTCAAATAATAATTTTCTCTTTAAGCAACTATAAATTCATGGAGTAACTTTAAAAAAAGAATACTATTAGAATTAATAATATAAAAAATTTCAGTTGTTTCAACAGAAATTTATTTTCAATTATTTACAAATTAAATAACTTTTTTTTTCACTATTCAAAAATAAAATATTTGCTTTGTATCTGAAATACAATATTCGTATTTAGTGGGAATCGTGTCAAAACCAAAAGGAACTAAAAACAGAATTTGATATATGAAATTAAATTTTGATTTTCCTTAAAAAATAAAATTTATTAAATGTCTAGCATTTTTTCTTTGATAATACCTCTTTATATATTTTTAAATTGAGAGCTTTTTAGCATGTCACAAAATAAATGCAACCCAAACTGAGAGAAACCCAGGCTATTAAGGGTAAATTTTTATTAAAAAAAATCTAATTTAAGAATAGATTTCCTAATAGTTGTATAAAACTAAAATAAACAAAATTGTATAAAAACTAAGTAAAATTTTTTAATTACTTTTTTGACATTAATAGCTTGATTCTTACTTAAAATAAAGTCTTAAATTTCAAAAAGTAATCAGAAGACTAATTTATTGTACATTAAGTATGCAAACATCACTAGAAATCTTTAAAAATCCAATGAAAATTAAAAAAAAAAAAAAAAAAAAAAAAAAAGGATATTTGTTTAAAACATTTTTGATTTCTAATCAGAATTTTTGTGAAGTACTATCAAATACCGATTTTTATTTATTTTTTTTATTTATTCATTTTTTTATTTATTTATTTTTTTTAATAATTTACTTTCCTGTTTTATGGACAGAATTAGACCTTAATTTTAATATTGATAGTAATTTTTTTATTGGTTCTAAATGTAATCTCGCATTATTTTTAACGAAATTAAAATATCGAAGTTTTCATAGATATAGGTTTTATGCACATTCAATATCCTAATACTTGATATGAACTGCATTATAAAAGTATAATTATTTTAATACTTCTAATAGCGCAATGACACTGATGACGGAGAAATTACTGCGCATACAGGAGCAAGTGATATACAGATGGTAGATGAAATTGATAATTGGAATGGATTAAAGTAAGTAAGATAATTTTTACTAATTTTCTTTTAATTATATATTTCCGTACATCTATCTAGCTAACTAGATTATTTATTTTTAATATACATTTATTTTATTTACACAGTCCAGTCACATTAATGTGACCACCACCTACTTTCGACGTCAACGTGAAATAACCAATCACAAAAAGCAGGTGGCAACACATTGCAGTGGAGTGTATATAAAGGATGTCCTAGGGCATCGGAAAGCCTATCAATCGTTGGCGTAATGCAGAAACATAACGCTTTATCCGACGTCGAAAGGGCATGATTATTGGCTTTCGGGCCAAGGGTGGAAGCATTTCGGAAACGGCTAATTTTGTGAACTGTTCGCGTGCCGCCGTGGTAAAAGTATACCGTGCATGGCAAAATGGCACTATCCAAAATCAGCGGCGTGGCACATGTGGTGCACCACGGGCTATAGATGACAGAGGCGAACGAATGCTGCGGAGATGAGTTCGGGCGAATAGACGTGCAACTGACAGCCCAGATGAACCAAGGGGCTACCAAGACAATCAAGACCAAACTACCAAGGGGTATCCTCAACAACGGTTCAGCGAACGTTGCTGCGCATGGGCCTCCGCAGCAGACGCCTGGTTAATGCACCTATGCGGACTGCTGTTCATCGGCGACGAAGGCTGGAATTTGCACGCCAGTATCGAAACTGGACATCCACAGAGTGGCTTTTTCCGATGAATCACGTTTTATGCTCCATCGGACAGATGGACGTTGGCATATACGGGGTAAAACGTCGGAAAGCAAACGCCCTGCAACAATTGCCGGAAGGAGCATTATGGTTTGGGGAATGTTTTCCTGGCATTCACTGGGTGTACTCATCATTGTGGAAAGCACGATCGATCAGCACAAGTACGCATCTGTCCTTGCGGGCCATGTCCACCCTCCATGCGAATTATTTTTCCTCAAAATGATGGCATCTACCAGCAGGACAATGCGAGGTGTCATACAGCTCTCAGTGTATGTGTGTGGTTCGAGGAGCACCAGGATGAGTTTACCGTACTCCCCTGGCCAGCAAACTCACCGGATTTAAACCCAATTGAGAATCTGTGGGACCACCTCGATCGGGTTGTTCGCGCCATGAATCCCCAACCGCGTAATCTAGCGCAGCTGGCCACGGCACTGGAGTCGGCATGGCTCAACATCCCAGTGAACACCATCAGAAAAATAACTGACTCTCTTCCTGCACGTCTCGCAGCGGTCCGCTCTGCCAAAGGGGGTTATTCTGGCTTTTGACAGGTGGTCACATTAATGTGACTAAACTGTGTATTTGATTTTAATTTTTTATTTATTATTTGTTTCTTACTTTTTTATACGCAATATACTTTTTGGATCTTAAATGTATACTATTGCATTATCGAGTATTTAATTTTTCCAGGTCTGTGGCTGCTTATGAACCACCATGCAACATGATAAATGGATCCGGTAATACTAAAGGCTTTTAAAGATTATCTACTTACTTGCGTTTGCGTTATCTATTATTCAACCTAATAATTCATATAAAGAGTTTATTTAATAGAATAATGGGTAAAATTAAGAGTATACTTCATGCATACCTTATTTATAAATCTTTAAATAATCAAAGTTTCAGAAATGCAAATCAAAGCTTACTACAACATTAATATTGTATGATGATTACACATTTACTTAATTATGCACATTAAAATTTTGATTTTTCGTTAAAATATTTCTTATTTTCCTGATCAGAATTTATTACTTATTGGTATATTAAATGTATGATACTCTTGTGACATAACTTCATATTCTCATAATGAAAGATACTGTACCACATTTGCCAATGTATTTTCTTTATTTTGCTATACTAAATTCTCAGCTAGGATAGTTTTTAATAAAATTCAAGGGATTGAATACCGATGAGAAAATGGACTCTGCTTAAATATGTTCGATTAAGGTGATCCTATTTTTCAAAAACAAAAATTAAATAATTTTGAAATGAAAAAATAAAACTCCGCCTTTATATCGGATAAATATTCAAATGGTAAATAGAAAAAAAAAATTAAACCCGTGAATTAAAAAAAAAATGTGGCGTTGTTGTTGTAGTTAATTCATGCTTGGTTAGTTTCCTAGACCAATTGTGAGATTATACTCTTTTCAAAAGCTCGACTAAAGAGGAGGATTAAAATGAAAGTCCTCCATAATTGCTATGTAGATCTGCTTTTTAGGCAAATTATGAAGGTCTAGGGATCGTGTAGATGTTTCAAGTATTTGAGATGACCACGAGTAAATGTAGAGATGAAGGTGGAAAACAAGATCTCGACTTGTGAGTTCACCAATCGTGAATAAGAGGCTTTCGAGTATTTTAATCATTGCATTTTTTTATGGAAAAGATCTCTTGAAATGTTATCTGAATTGATAAGTAAAGATTAATCAGTATATTCTGTAGTTGAAGCCTGAGCCAATTCGTCTTCAATGATGCCTACATGAGTGCATGTTCGATTTACAATTTCTGTCGCCTACTTTCCTCCACGTACTCGAGTACTAGGAGTTACAATTAACTGTTATTCGTAAAATGTTAAATCTAGTTTTGCCTCTGGTACATCCTAAATCTTGTATGACGAGAAGCTCTGATCAATACACATAACATAAATTTGATTTCTAGGTTAGATTTTATCAACTATTTTGATATTGAATGAAAATATCACTACTAGTGAAATTATCTTTTCAGCTACACCAAGTATGCATAAGATCATTTGATGAAATGGCGAGTATTATTTCTGCTGCAAATAATTAAGGAATATGAAAAAAAAATACTGATATGGAACACAAGCCCAAGTGAACGAAAGATTTTCCATCGTAACGCCCTTAAAATAATTGAAATAAACTAAATTTATCAATCCTCACATTTCTATTAAAGAATCTTTTATATTGAAAACTAAGTTAACATTTTTTTTTCGTTGTGTTTCACAATTTGTGAATATACTTCATTTTTTTATTTTCTGTTGCTTTAAAAGCACTTATAAGAATGATTGATTTTAAATAACTTTCCGTAATTTAAATAAGTTTTTATTTTTATAATAAGCATAGTTTTTCTTCACTACTAAATTAACAAATCTTTTAGTTTTGAACTTTTTATAATTTATACACTGTATGTACTGTGGTATATAAATTACTGTATAATTTAATTTGCTAATACTTATTTCATCAAATATGCACAGATTTTTTTATATAATTTTCTATAAATAAAATTAATTAAATTATATTTAAATTATTATTCACAAATTTACCCATAGGTGAATTTTTACAACTTTAAAATATAATTTAATATAGTATTTTTTATCTACTGTAGCTGGCGATATGTGGCCACCAAGCAAACAACATCGGGACCAAGTCACTCTTTTTGTTTCTGATATATGCAGGTAATTTCCGTAACTAGTACTTCACGAAATGTTTTATCAATATAAATATTTCTTTCTAACGTAAGCTATTATTAATTTTCACTATTATCCTTTGTGTGGATTTTTTTTAAAAAGCCGGATATAACGTGGAAAGACACTTTGATTTTCTATCTTTTTATGACTTTGTAGGAATTAAACACAAATCCACTATTCGATAACAAGATCTTTTATCCAGAAGTGCGAGTCTGTGAATGCTGGATTTATTATTTTTATGGTGATCACATAATGAAAGAAATATTGAAAATTTAAATATTTATTTAATAAATTTTGCTGTGATACATTTCTAATCCGAAATGTATCTCATTTGAGAAGAAGCAAAGAGACAACCATACAATGTTATTGCTTCCTATTTCCTAAGTAAAGTTTATTTTTATTGGGGGAAAAATGGCGCACTAAAACGCTATCCGAATGAGAAGAAAATTAGTATATGTACAGAAAATAAAAGTCGGTGATACAGCTACATATTGCGAAGAACTCAATAAGTCTGTGGCTCTTTGTGTAAATCGTTGTTTGGATGACATTGATTCTTAATGATGGGGAACGTCAACCCTGCGAGATATCTTCCGTTTGAGAAATGTTTGACAATCAGTAGAAATGATTCCCTGGTAATGCTGAGTATTATCCTGTTGAAATGTAAATCCTAGGGGCCCATGAAAGAAGAGCACCACGACAGGGATTACAATGTCATTCATAATGACGAAATCGAGTGCTGTGAGAGTTGCTCAAGTAATCGTTTTGTTGTCGATTCTGTCGTCTCTGTAGGTTAACTGTATACTTTTCTGATGTTGTATTCCGCCATGATTCAACCATTCGTGCCAATACCCCTGTGCAAGACATTGGGCATTGGCACAGTCAAGGTGAATAGATGTAATCAAATTCCACCGTGCTTATAAGGGTGTCATGAATGACATACAAAGGGACTGTTACCGAATCAAATTGCACCATCGACTATTAACCCTCGTTGTCTGGTTGCGTAACGCGCAGCAGTCGGAAAGTCTTCAGAATAATCTTCACTAGTCATCGTAGCTCAATTCGAAGAGGTACTCGTAGCCGAGTGAGATTCCAGGACGAACGAGCCGGGTATGATTGCAAACGCGTTTGTTGTATCCACAGATGAAAGGCATTAATAATTCATGGGCTCGTATGTCGCAAAGGGGTCGTATATCGTTCTCAGAGTCGCTTATCAATGATCCTTGTAGTCACTGGCTTTCAGGTTTAAGTTGGATTGTCGTTAATGACGAATCGGGTGGTGCGAGAGTCACTCAGACTGTCATCCCTGTTGGTTAGCGGCTACCTTTCTGGCATTGTGTACTACCATGATTCAACCATGCTTGATAATATTATCGCATGGTAGCATCACTCCGATCCAAACGTCAAGTTATCTTTCGATTTGACCATTTGACTATAATTTAAGCAACTGTAATAGTGCAGATTTTCTAATTAACTTTTAGGTGGAGGTTTAGTGGTTCTTAAAACCACATTGAAACTCCGTAACCGGTACGCCCGTTGCCTTTTGACCATTTGAATACGTACTTCGTTCAGCCCAATTGCACGTTCTCTCTCAAATTGTGATATATGCTCGCACTGTGATAGAATCCGTATGTAAAGTATTGACACATTTAAAGTGAGTTGACGGAATCAAATGAAAGTTATGGCCGAGAATTGGAATTCCTCCTTTGTTGCAAACTATCCCCGTACGCAACTGGAATACTTTGGAGCTTCAGCTATTAATTTAGTGATCACCATGAACCACCACCATTTTTCTCACGAAAGACGCCATCTAGGGGGCATTCTTGAACTATTTTTTTTCTCTCGAAATTCCTGAGCGTATCTCGTGTAAAGTCTATATATAAAATAGGTTACAATCCGTTCACCAGTTTTAGCTGTAAGATGCTGTTTATAGGGAAAGTTTAATTATAATCACCCTGTATAATAAATATATTATATAAAATTAGAATAATTGTTTTATAAATGTCTAATAGAAGATTATTCATAGATTTGCTTGTAAGGTAAAGGTGTTTAATTTAATTTTGCATTTAAAGCATTGAATATACTTTGTACTCATTTGAGCAACACAATACTTAACGGTCAATAATTACATTCAATCACACGATGGATGATTATTAATAGAATTATCGACTATTGATCTTAATTTTCTAAACATTATTTTGAATCAGCGATTTGTTAAGCATGTGTGGGATTTTAAGATTTTTAAAAATTTGACTGGATATAAATAAATCATTTATATATAAATGATTTACTTTATTCATGAGAACCCATCTATTTTCATGTATATCACAAATGACTTAAATACTGTCATAAATTTTTACGAACAGGAATTTAATACAATTAATTTAAAAAAAAAACATAAAAAAAAAAGAATCTTATGCTTGATAACTTCTTCATTATCCATACATTTAAAACATAAAATATTTAATTTGAAATTTAAAAATTAGGTCAAGCATTATCTGGGCAATATTGCCAATGCATAATTAGTAGATTTAATATTCAATCTCATCTAGCTAAAATTAGCTGTGATAAAATAAACAAGCTCTGATGTAATTACTATTTATGTAAGGACATGGCTTCCAAAATAAAATAAAAAAAAGAATTATTAGACAGTTTACTGCTTATATAGAGGTTATTAACTAAATAGCGTTGAAATCTTGGAGATGTTTCTATTAAAAAATCTGATACGCACGTATTACTGTATTCAAGGCCGCTTACATGTCTGGAATATAACTATCTTCTTACTTATTATGAAACATTGTGCCTATAATTTTCTATTTATTTTTTTACTTTTTATACAATAGGTCATTATCATTCACGTATTTGGCCGATGTTGAAGTAAGTGGAATAAAAGCATACAGATATTGGACTGATGATAAGCAATTGGATAATGGAGAAAAAGATCCAAATAACAGGTGTTTTTGCCCAGAAGGCATCTGCTTACCAGCAGGTGGTCTTAACGTTAGTTCTTGCAAATTTGGTATGATTATGTCTTCAAATATTTTTCATTTTAATTTAAATATAGGTTATAAAGGATGAAATGTTGCGTCATGACAATTAATTCTTTATTTCGATGTTCTGTTAACTTTCCACCGGGAGAAATTCATTCTCGTTTAGAAGACATTTTGGAATAAGTATACGAGCCTGATCAGTTTTTGCCAACGGAAATTAAAATAAGTTGTTAATTCAACATTCATAAAACTTGACTAATATAGATGAAGACATCAAATTAAACTTATCATATTGGTTAACATATTATCAGTATTAGACTTTTAATACAGTGCTACTGTATTAAATGTCTCCACGTAAGAAATGACCATTTATTTAAAAACAAAATGGGTATTTAAATTATACAGCAGGTTAAAAATTTGTTCAACAAAATTGTTTAGTAATACTACATTTTAAAAGAATTAATTAAAAGAAGTGACCAAATTCTGAATTCAGAATTTTCTTTTTGTCATGACTTAGAAAAATTGCTTCAACAGTTGTTTTTATTGGCGAGTCGAACATGAACTACTAAGCCAAAAATATTTTATTAAATTATTTTAAACAACTTACAGTAAAATATCATAAAACAAAGATATTTTTGAGAGCATTCACTTCAGTCTGTTTCATAAATGATCTATTCAAGATGCTACGAATTATTCTGGTAAGAGTAAGAAACTTGTTGAAATAATCCAAATTCCATTCTTTTAGTACAGATATGAGTAGAATGTAGCTCGCCTCACTGCGTGTTATTTTAATTTTTAGTAGTCCCACAAAGATAATTTTTCAGAATTTCGAGAAAGTTGATTGAAATTGTAAGTTTTGAAAATGATTTCATATTGGCATACAAGGGTCATTAAAAAAATCAAAGTGATTGTTATATTTTATTTATTTTTTCATTATATAGCCCAAAATTACGCCCGAATCAGTGTACTTTCAACTCATACGCAAAACGATAAGATAAATTTAATGAGGCAACTTACTAAAATTATAAACATAATTATAAATAGTTACTAGACTGGAGATTTGAGGGGAAACTGATTAGCTGACTAAAGAAATTTGTATTTAGAAACTTATGACCAAACAAATGGTCATACTAATGATTTGCAATTCATGTTTTCAGATATTTTTTTAATTTTACTACAAAAAATTGAATATCATCAATATTTAATTTCTTATCCTTTGCTTTAATGACAATTGAATATTGTTCATTAAAGCAAAGGATAAGAAATAAATATTGATTCTTTATTTTTATATTGGAAAATATTAGCTGGCACTTCCAATTTTGTGAAATCAATTTTTTTTTTTCATCTTTCAATATATGAACAAATATTATACAAATAAAATAAATATACAAATTATATACACAAATAAAATTTCTTTATCTATTCTTGAAGAATAGTAAATATTAAATGTCTTAACCTGCATACTTTAATAATGTTTATATTTTTATTAAATACCTTTTTTTTAAAACTTAAAACACGACTTTTCATTCTAAAAAGAGATGTACTTTCAATTATGGGAGTGACTTGTACATACATAAAAATAATAATAATAATAATAACAATAATAACAGAAATTAAAAAATATTTTAGAGAATTTGCCAATTTTTTTACTAAATTAATTTTGTAATGCTATATTTATTTTCGAAGTCCCTCGATTATATTTTTTTTAAGCAGTCAAAATTTATTCTGTTATCTTAACCATTTATGTCTACAGAACTATATGTTTTTAAGTGGATTTCAATGTGAGGAATAAGTAAGATTTATGAAGGGTTTAAGTAAATTTTTTGACAACTTTTTATTTTGAACTTGACTGATTATATTCATTATCGTATTTTTAGATGCACCAGCAGTTGTTTCATATCCTCACTTTCTGTTTGCTGATTCTGTCTACAGTCAAGGCGTAATAGGAATGAAACCAAATCCCCAAGAACACAGAATGTATTTAGACATTGTACCAGTAAGTAATTGTTCTTGAACTATTTAATTTTTTACCTTGTCATTTTTTTTATAGAAGTTGTGTACAAATGTGTTTATGCTTTAACGTCTCTGCCTGTACTAACGGCTTCAAGAAGAGGACCAATTCCAGGTTCATGGGAACAGGCGTATATATATAATATATATATATATATTGAACTCTGAGTTAATAGAAATTGTTTATTAAAAAAACGAGAATTAAAGATATAAATTTGATTCGCAAGTGCCATTCACTTCAAGGACGGAGATTTCAGAGTTCCGAGTCTACGTTGAGTCTCAAAACACGAGGCCTGCGGCAGACCTTAATTATCATACTGCGTGATATGCAAAACCACAATGGGCTCACTTTGAAAATAGGCGGCAACTCCGGCCTGTTCTGTCACTTCAGTGAAAAAGAGAAAAACGAAACTCTTTGTCGACTAGTCACAATGTTAATGTTTTTCAAAGCAAATGTTTTTTCATATTCTTTGTACAAATGCGTTTAAAAAAATTTCATCGTATCATAAATTAACAAATTCTTAATAAATTGATAATATTTTATGCAAATTCTACATAAATATTTTTGTATTAATAGAATTAATGAATTCTGTGCTGTAAACGTACCGGATATTTGTTATTTGAGGCATAAGATATATTTCGATGATATATGAGAACATGTCTGATATATATAAAGCTTCAGGCTTTATTATTGCAAGTTGTCTACAGCATGGATCCACAAGATTAATCTGTTTTGTTGATGTTAAATATCCAACATATGCGGATGATTTGTATAAAAATTTCTAACCATGGATATAAAATGGAATGAATTTGAATAATCATACACGGTGATTCAAAAGTAAAATGCGATGAAAAATATATATATATATTAACGGCGAGTGAGCTTCAGTTTCCAGATTAATATTCACTGTGGTGAATTTTGTATGACATGAAAACAAATTTTATTCAAAATCTTGGTAATAAAGGTGGCTGCTACTTCGGAAAGGCGTAAAAAAGAGATAATAATTTCAATGATTTACAGCTGCAAATGCTCAATATGTCTATCGCTGTATTTCAATAAAGTGCTGTCGCAGTATTATGCCCGATACAACATGGGACAACATATCAACGGAAATAGGTGCTGCGTCATATGGCATTTTTCAGTTTTTGTAAGGGCTGGGAATTTCCTTATAGACCTACGATTTGAGGTAAACCGACTACCATAAATCATTGGATGTGACGTATGATGATCTTGAAGACCATTCATGTCAGCTATTATGCCTGCGCCAAACGCAATTGGGGCCAATTTTGACTGTAGTAACTCCTTTATTTGAAATGCCGTGTACTGCGTAGTTCCATCTTGCATGTGAATGGTCATGTTCTGTTCATTGCGTTTCTGTAAATTAGAAACAACAATGGAATGTAATAAATCATAATACCATTCATCTGTTAGAGTACAAGTTTGTAGGCCCGTAGGAAAACTTTTTGAAAGTACAAAAGAACGACCATGAACAACACATCAAATCCACAACATACAGTGAATATTTCTGACTACAACGATACTTCAGTATATTCGCGAGGGTTGCTAATGTTGTGACAATTTTGAGAATTACTTCCCCATCCTGCAAGTTATGTGCTTCATCTGTCCATAAAATGCTAAATAACAGAGCGTCATTTCCTCATTATCGAAAAGATCTACCATGTAAATGCTTCGCGCTTTGTACCATTCCATAGTAAAAGTTGCTAAACATATTAAGCTTTACATGGATAACTTCATAATGTCATTCAGAGGATTATCCTAATTGTAGTAACAGATATGCTTGATTCACGTCATATGACGGCGAAGGAAAAATTTGCGTATGACACGAATAAGTACCATGTACATTTTTCAATCACAATAGCATGCACAAGAATTATTTCTGCTTATTGAAAATGCTCGTCTAGTATTCATTCAAGTTTTTGTATCCAAATTTTGCGATATGCGAACGTTATGAATATGCCACTTCCATGGATTATCTGCTTTAGCGCCCGCTATTGTTGAGATTTTGAACAATTTGGGTTTTTTTTTTCGGGATATACAAGATCCACAATGAATATTAATTTGAATCTCTCATTAATAAGTATTTTTTTTTATCACAATTTACTTTCGCACTCAATGTTGGAATCACCCTGTATGTTAAACACAATGTGTCCAGCCACAAAATTATGGTATCCAAATTGCTGATCCATAAAATGAATACTAGGATAAGCAAGTTATTATAGTTTTCAATGAATTTCATTATTTTAATAAAAGCATCGCCTTTCAATAAGATATTTATTCCTGAAACCAAATTGCAGTAAAAAAAGTTTTTATAAGTATGCATTGATTAGTTTTTTTATACTAAAAGAAACTTTCATTTGGGTGACAATATAAACTCAATGCAATTTTAATTTTTAATTTTATTCGTGTAAAATTAGATAAACACAGCATTTTCAGTTTAAATATAGAATGCATAAATTGCGTTGATTAAAAACTGCGTTGCATTTAAAAACTTTATTTTTTAATTTTCTAAAACTGCTTTATTATTTAAATCTTTATAATTTCTGTTATGTCGTGATATTTTAGTTATCTATTTCTAGGAAATGGGAGTACCTGTTAGTGTTGCTGCTAGAATGCAAATCAACATAGTATTTGAACCTATACCTAATATAACGTAAGTTATTCTTTGTGATTTAGAATTATGCAACTGATAACAGTTGTCTTATTCGGTAAATGAATATTTGATAATATAACTGCTAAATTTTATATACGCAGTAATATCCCAATAAGACGAAAGGGCATAGCAAAAACCGAACGTACTTTCTTGCCAACCCAATATATTTAATGATAGAAAGAAAAGAATATTCAAGTGAAATCTAACATTGACATTGTTTATAGCATTAATATAATTGATCAATCACAATCTAGAATGCATTTAGTTCGAGAAAGAAAGGAATATTCAAGACAATATTGACATCATTGACAGTTAAATAGACAATATTTGTACAAAGTACTAATTCTCTGACCTTCAAATTTGTTATGAATATCCTTTGAATGTCAATGGAAAGTGTTTTGCTTTGTTGGTTAATCTAATTAAAGTAAATTGTTAGTTTGCGACATGTATGATTAACAATATGTTTTGAAAGTTTTTCCTGTTTATTACAAATGTAAGGTAGTAGTTCTAGATTTTTATATGAAAGGCATATCAAGGACGACATTATCTATTACCCCTCCCCTCTAAAGCATGTGCATAAGTCGCAACTTGTGTAATAACCCAATTCATTAGATGGATTCGGAATTATCTGCTATTATAATTTGAACGTGCGTAATCCACCGAACTTTAAATTCAATTTCTTCTTTCTTCAATGAATAATAAACCCCAATTTAAAGCGTTGGTAACTGTTTTGTCTATATCTTTGAAATTTTCAAAAAATAAATCGTTAGTTTTGTCTGATGCATCCATAAAATATCTCGTTTTTTTCCTTCAAACATTATGCAAGTTAATATACAGTCCGATAACAATATACGGATTAATATACAGTCCGATAACAATATACGGATTCATAAATGTTGCATTTTGAATTGCATACAAATATTTTTACCTATCTATGAATATAATGTATGATAATGATTTAATAATTAAGGAAATATTAAAAAAAGTATTATAATAAAAATACTTGCAAGTAATATTTAGTCAGCAATCTTAATGTTTATTAATCTCAACGAACTCTAAAGAAAATCTAACAATCATAAAAAATATTGGTATTAATGAACTAAACAAAACAATAAGATTTAAACAATATCATTCTGTGGATATAACTTGATAGGTCAACGAAAGTGAGGTTTTTGCAATAACATTTTGCTGATACCAAATTTATGAAAATTCGTTTTGTTTTCTTGAATTTTATAATAACTTTTTTATTTGTATTTCAGACAATTTGAAAATATAACGAACAGAATATATTTTCCAGTTCTGTGGTTCAGCGAGGTAAGAATCTCTAAAAATATTTTTAAAAGAAATAGTTGAATTTACTTTTCTTATATAAATTTTTATGGGAGTATAAAAAGTAGGAACACATGATATAAAAAGTACAAAGTATGTTGAATTGCATACGAATTCATAAAGTCAGTCAATATTATCAATTTCGTAATCTAACGGCCATAAGAACTTGAGCGTACTTAATTACAATTAAATATCTTCTTAAAGTCGATATTTCTATAGTAAATAAGCATTAATTTTTAGCATAGAAAACTATTATTAAAGGTAATTTGCCATTTTAAAGAAATTTTGAAAAGGGAAAGTAAGAATTTTCGTCAGTTGATAAAGTCCTGCAAGAATAAACAACAAAACCGTCTTCTCGAAATAACTTGCAATAACTCGTAATCCGTAGCAATACTTTGCAAACATCTATTGCAAGATGTTTCATATCAAGAAATCTGACAAGTTAGTATTGTTACTCTATTTTAAACACAACATTTACAAGTTCTTTCACGAGAATTACAAAACCAAATGAAATTTCGATTTAAAAGAAGCTGTGGTTAAATGGCACGCTACAGTTAAGCTAATGGGTTTTTTTTTACCTAAGAGGAAGTGAAAATTGTTAAGCGAAATTTTTTTGTAACTATACTATTAATTTTTTAACAATACATTTTATCAAAAAAAAATTAACTATTAAACTACTAATATTTTCATAAGAATAAATTTATTTTTTATGTATGGCTTATATATATTTTTTAATTGGCTGTGTTTTTGTAATTGTCAACAAAGACAATTGAAACTTCTTTTATAACCTATGAAAAAAGTTTACATAAAAAAAAGTAACTATTTACATAAAGTTTAACCTCTTTTAAAATAATTTGAAAATATTTCCAATATCTTTCAGCAAGTTGAATTAAACATTTTTAAAAACTTACTGATTAATCAGATCACAAAAATAGTACTGTTATAAAAATATTTGTTTAAAAAAAAGATAATTGATTTCAGACAGCAGAGGCAGGTGAAGATATTGTCTCGCAGCTGAAGCTCGTCTTGAATACAATTCCTCTCGTTACAAATGTGTTATCGTTTTTCTTGGTTTCTCTAGGAGGTTTCTTTGTGTTATCTGCATTTGTATTAGCTATTCTTTTTGCTTTAGGAAAAGTAAGTTGTTTTAGATACTTTCATTCCTGAAATATCATTATATTAAAATTAACTTGCAAAGTTAGTCTATGAAATATATATAAATTTATAAACAATTATTTTTTTATGTACAAATTCTGCATATCTTCACTATTGTAAAAATGTTTTTTAATTAATTGTTAATCTGGAATTTTTTTTAGTTTGTGGTTTATCAACAAATATTATATACTTTTTATAACTTAAACATTTAAAAAAAATAATAATTAAAAGCATCTAGAAATAAACTTTTTATCCGTGAATCTTAATTTAACGAAAGTCGACGAAATAACGGAAAGTAACGAATTTTAATTTAACGAAATTCAGTGAAAAATAATTTCATGACTAGTTTTAACAATAAAACCAGTTATAAGGTTGGAACAATATTTGCTATGTTTCATATTTTAAATAACATACTTACTATACATCTTGAAATGCATTCAAATTCTTTAGTTAGTATGGTTTTCGCTTATTATTTGGTGTTGTGTGCAGCATATTAATAAAATATAACCTTTTTAAATCCAATACCTATTTAAACTACGATGTTTTGTTAGCTTTTTTTTTCAATTTTTCTTTAATAATTTAATTTTTTTTCTTAACAAACGCCAATAAAGATAACATTTAATAACAAGCTTTAAGTTGACGCTGTAGGTACTATCACTTTAGCATTACATTTTACGATTTCTTAGTTCAGGTTTAGGAATTTTAGATCATTTTTTTTTTTTTTATCTAGGTCTTTCGGCACATTGCTTACATATTATCGGAATTTTTAATACGAGTCCTACATTATTTTCATTTGTGCAACTAGGATGGTATTTTCAATTAAATGTTCCTCAATTTCGAATGTTTCACTGTCGTTTTATTTTTATGTAACTGGGTGTTTTATAAAAGGTATTTAAGTACTTCTTTAAAATATTCATTGACGTCGATTTTAGATCAAAGAGAATCCCAAGAGTTTAAGCTGGACATCTTTAACAGAAGAAAAGCGAATCTCTTGTGAAAAAGAGGTAACTCGTATATTTTCACCAGATATCGACAAGTCCTCCGTTTACTTTCCCTCTGGTTCTCTGGTTTTCTCCATTCCGTAACAATGGCCATTCTTTGTTGTAATCTTAACTATTATGCTTATTGTTGAATTTTGTTTTTCGCATTGGTTTGTGTTGATTATGTGTGTTCGTAAAGTTGACTTTCTAGTTAAAGCCGATTATGTCTCGTGTTTTCTCTTTTTGTTGCACATTTTATTTGTGTTTATTTTTGGATATTCTTATTTTGTCATTATGTTTATATAGTATATGTGATTTTTAAATATCGATGTTATTGTGTTATGTTTTAGTGTTTATCTATATAATTTAGATTTAGGCTTTATTTTATATTGTTTTTTTAAATTTATATTAATCAATATTATTAATCACTTTTCCTGATTTATTCGTCTTAACAGTGAAATAAATTACTGAAATAATTTATATTGTTTATCTTTGTAGCTGCCTTCAAAGTTAGTTTTGAAAAATAGGAAATATTTTATCCAAGGTCAATCTGAAGTAAAACTTGAAATGCGAAATAAATATTTGGAATAAGTGTTTGCCATAATTTTAAATCGAATGGTTAGCATACAGGTGACTTGAGTATTTATATTTAGAACGTTCTTTATAACCTATTTTTGGAATTCCAGAGATTTTTCATTGACAATAATTTAAAGGAATTCAGAAAAATTCATTAATTGGCATAAGAAATACTTTACTCTGTATTTTACAAATTTACTGCTTATTTAAGCTGCTATTCAAAGGATAGCGATCAGATATTTTCTTGCTATTACAGGATTCTAAGCAAAATCGGGAATAAATTAGACTATTCAAAGTTCTTATATCAGCTATATAACATACAGGTTGTAAATATATTATAACTCTATCTTTTCTTAGAAAATATTTCAATGCATTGAGACGGAGGTAAATGAATAAAGCTTAAGTTTAAAAATCTGCATAAATGGATGCATATGCGTTCACTTTTTTTACACGCTAGGTCTCATTATTATACAAAAAAAATTTTTATAAAATAATTAGTTATTGAAAATTATATATAATGCAGTCTTAAAATGTTATAAATTTCGGTTTTGTTTCTTATCTTGGCACATATTGATATTGATGTTGTTCACTTTAACTCTATATTATTCTTACAAACATTATTAGAAGATCTTTTATTAAAAAATTAGTTTAATGTAAAATATATCATTGATATAAATAACATGAATAATAATGACGGTTCATTATTTAATTAATTGGATTTTTAAAAGATTTTCGCATAATTGTATCGTGTATTAATTAATACCTTATCTTCTTTCTTCCAGGAGGAACCTTCGTACACAGCAGTTGCCACTGGATAATAAATTTCGCCAAACTGTATATGTATAAATGTGAATAATTCACATCGGAACAGACTTTGTGTTTGAAAATCATTTTATACATATGTCGATAATAAGCCATTTTATATACATATCGTTAATAAATCATTTTCATGTTTATATTATGTTTCATGTAAAGATTTTAGCATATATAATTTAAAAACTCAAAAAAAAAAAAAAATTCTTTTTAGTCCAATTACATTTCATTAACTCCTTTTATACTTTTTTCGAACTTGATTCTGAAATAGTAATCGTGTTGTATGAATGTTTCGTGTAAATTTCTTCTGAATTTTTCGTAATGATGTTCGCCAAAATTGTCATAGCTTCAATCTTCATCATAAATGTTCAGAACATATACTTTTGCATATACATATTTTCCGAACATAATTCTCATTTCGGCAAACAGAATTTAAATATCTCATCACTATATTCTGTTCGAAAATTAGCATTAAAGAAAATATTTTTTTTATTTTTTGTTTTAAGTGATATATTGGAATTGGTGAAATTTAATGTGCTGAAATTTGATTGAAGCCAGGAAATGTACAATCAAATTTCAACGCGCAATTATGCAAAATTTAAAACTATTTTACATTTATACACGTGTTGTAGCCATGTTCTTACACAAATTAAATAAAATAATATAATCAGTATAAAACTATAAATAACTTTCAAGAGTGAAAGATATAAGAAATTCAATTTCCAAAAGGAATCTATGGAGGCAAATTTATTCTGAAATGTGTTATAGTTTGAATTTTATTTTTTAATCAATTATTTTGGCAGTCCTAATATGCACATTTAGCATCAATACAATGATGTTTTATATATTGACATTCTATGGCCAATTCGAAGATTGTCTCAAACGGTAAGGGTTCAAATATTTTTCAGGGTAAATACATGTACGAGTATGCCCAAAATTACTGTACAAAGATTCAACACTCTTCTACAGAAAGATTTAAATTATTTTTAAGCATGGAAGTATTTTTATTTAATGAAAAGACGAGATAACAAGCAGTTTGACTTGTAATATCATTTTTCATCAAAGCAATCTTTCCAGTGAAAGGATTCAATATTTTTTTTTCATTGTTATTTTTTTTTATTATTATTATTTAGAGAAGTAGGACTTCGTGGGAAATGCTTTTGAGTTTTAGCAGGATTTAACAGGCTGTTACAAAATAATGCGCGAAATTGTTGAACTACCCACAAATAAAATTTAATAACTAATTTTAACTAAATTTAATGCGAACTATCAAATTTAAATTTGCTCCAGCATATATTGAAAACTTAATCGTTATTGAGTAAAGGCCACCTTTACATATTTGTGTAGCTGCTTTTCCTTGCATTGTAACGAAATAAAAAAAAATGCAAGGAAAGTGGCAACCTGAAAATTTGGAAGCTTAATGAAGGTATTAAAGAAATGTTGAAGGCCTTTATAGTTTATAGCCACAACGTTTTAAAATCAATTCAAAATAAGGGTTTCTAATACAAAGAGAATAATATCCTCTGATTATCAAGTCAACAGAAATATAATCGAACAAGAACAAGGGTTAAAAGCAATAAAAACTCGTGTAATTTGTAACCTTTCATAAGAGCCAGAGCTTAAAAAGTAGTTTTTATAATTTCGCATTTTTTTCTTTTTAAAGAATCCTAAAAAATAGAAATTATTTGGTGAAAACTTTTTAGAAGAAATTAAATTTGTCCAGAATTTTTTAGAATTCCTCAATATTCAATTACAGGATGCAAATAATTCTATTCAGTTAGAAAGGTTCGAAATAATACTTCAGATTGGGAGAAAAGTAAATCAACACTAACAGCTACTTTATAAAATCATTCGATATTTGAAAAATAATTTTTTTATTTAAATAACATAAAATATACAAAAAAAAAAAACGTTGACAATAAATTAATCTATGCTTAGAGCAAACTGAAAATATCGGAAGACAAATTTAAATGAAATCAATCTAATTTTCTTTACTGAATGGGGAGGGAAAAAAAAGGAACAAAAAATAAGTTCCACGATTCCCGAAATATACAAATGAATACGCCCGTTATCAATAATTGCTCATATTGTTTGTTTTTTTTCCAAAAATTTGCCTGCTTATGAGGTTAAAAACACATAAAATATGTAATTTGCTTTATAATTAAAATCGTAATAACTATAATCTCCATACGAAAATAAATTTTCCTGTAAAGGAAATTGTGAAAAAAAAAATTATTATACTACTGTGCCCAAAAAGTAAAACAAATTTAAAATTTCCGGGCATATGGAATTTCAATTTTTCTTTTCTTTTTTTTTTAGGTTGTTGGCACTGCCCTTAACATCTATTCATTAGCGTTTGAGTTACGCTTGGTTTTGTGAGATGCTAAAACTGATTCCGGCGATTTTTGAAATGTCGGTATTAATTGAGTAAAAAAAAGTACTTGCATTAAATTTTGTTACAGAAGGCATTCGGTGAGTAAACATATCGGAAAGAAATGTTTACAAGTGGTATAAACAGTTCAAAGAAGGCAGAGAACGCGTTGAAGACGAAGAGCCCTCTGGTCGACCATCAACCTCAACTGATGAACCTCAAATCCAAAAAATTGGTGCTTGCAAACCGTCTATTTACAATTAAAGACCTTGCTGCAGATGTTGAAATTTCAAAAGGATCGGTCAATTCCTTTTTGAAAGTTGTTTTGGGTATCAAACGAGTCAAATCTCGATTGCTACCGAAAACACTGAATTTTTTGGGAAAACATCGTCGCGTTGAAGTGTGTGAAACAATGCTTTCGGACTATCAGGACAAGTTGAAATGCATCATAACTGGAGATGAGATTTGGATTTATGCTTACGATCCGGAAACAACCTATCAATCGAGCGAATGTCGTGACAAAGTTGAAGCAAGACCGAAAAGAGCACGGCGAAGTTGCTCAAAAATCAAGGTCATATTGACTGATTTCTTCGATTACCGTGGTGTGGTGCATTATGAATGCCTTCCGCCGGGCCAAAATGTCAACGAATATTGAGTGTTATGCGTCTTTTGCGTGAAGCTATTCGCCAAAAGAGGGCACATTTATGTAGAGACAACTCTTGGATTTTGCATCACGATAATGCGCCAGCTCACACTGCATTGATTCTTCGTGCCTTTTTCGCCAAAAATGAAATGCATATCGTTCCACAACTACCGTATTCACCTGATTTAGCACCATTCGACTTTTGGCTATTCCCTAAACTCAAGAAACCACTCCGGGGACACAGTTTTGAGTTGATTGAAGAGATTCAACTTGAATCGGCGCGCACTTTGAAGGCCATCGCTGCTGATGGGTTTTTAGTAAGCATTGAGGATTGGGAAAAACGTTGGCATAAGTGCATAGTGTCCGGAGGAGATTACTTTGAAGGCGATGAAATAAATTTGGAAGAATAAATGAAGAGTTTTTGAAAAAAATAAAAATTGGTCTTTCTTTTTGGGCACAGTAGTATGTATACATACATGGGTGGGTGGTTCGATCACTGATTGTGTGGAAAGGTAAAATCCGTTTTAAAAACAAACAAATCGATTACTTGTTATTGGGGCTAGTCTGATAGTTTATTGGCTATTGTGGAATTTTTTTCTAATTTTTTCTCTTGATATTATGTATTTTAATTATTGAAAATTATAATTTTTATTGTAATTAAAATTCCTCCGAAAATACATTTCTCTTTTAGTACTCCGCTGCACTTAATACATACGATTTGGCTGCTTGTCAATTTTTCAAGTTAAAATTCATAATAATGAAGTAAAGACATTGGATAAAACCTAGCTGTTTTGCAAGTTTTTATTATAGCGTTTGTGATAGATTATAAATTGCTAATTAACTAGAACATTTTTTGTATCTTGTAACAAATATATCTTTTAATATATAGATAAATTGTGAAGCTAAATAACTGCTGTTAACTTATTAGTTCTGGACAAAAATCAGAGGTTACAAACTGGCAATAAGACGTCCTCGCTTTTGGACGGGTTAAAAGACATAAATTCTGCCATTTTTAGAGGGTTGGTATAAATCAATTCATTTAAAAATATAGTGGTATTTTGGTATATGAATAAATCTAACTTCATGTGTCATATTTGGACTAGAAAAACTTTTTTGGTATGCTATTTTTGTTTGGAATGTGACACCCATGTGCCAAAATTTTTGCAAATGAATCAGGTGTCAAAAATTTTGTAGAGAAGTACCACCCAAACAAAGCGTCAAGAAAAAAAATCATAACAATAAAAATCAAAGTATAAAATACATAGATACATCTGGAATGACCAAACAATGTTACATTTCCGAAACATCCGGAGAGGAAAGCAGAAACCAAGCTCTTTGGGCAGAACTTTAGTAGTCTTCAAATCTGGTGATCTTCAATTAAATCCAAATATAGAAAAGAAAAATTAAATTTGGTAAATTTTAATTTATATATTTTCATTTGTATCTACTTCATCTAACTGTTTTTGCATTTATGTATTTAAGTGTTAAATTATTTTGTTCTTTTTCATCAATGCATATTATGCCAATAACAATAAGATATTTTTCGTGGGAATTAATAACTTTCCTTTTATTTCTTATTGAAAAAATACGTATAGCAAGGTACAGTCGAGGGGGCAAAAGATACCTTTAATAGTTTTCAGGGTTATCATTAAATCTTCACTTAAGAGCTATCGTTGAAAATGATTTGAACAGAATTGACTTGTGGTGCAATGTAGTTGATTAAAATATTGACATGGATGATTAACCTCTAATTCTAAATTTTTACATTAAGTAACCTAAGATTTTAACGCAATCGATTCAGTATAATGAAATTTGTATATGATAATTGTTTTTAAGGAATTGATCAAAAGTTTAGGAGATAAAGGGGTTGAAAAATTAATTTTCCAAATGTTAAATTAAACTTTCGCTAATGAACAATAACTACGATATCTGAATAAAGGATTCTAATTAATATTTTTTTTAATTTTTTTGCACCAGTTAAAAAGATTTTTTTTCCAAAATTAAAAACATAATTTCAGTTAAATTTTTGGGGAATAATTTGTTTAAATATTAAATATTAAATTTACTTATTTTTAAATATAGCAAAGTTATTATGAAGATTTTGGCACGCTTACCAGGTCTGAACATGAATCTCTTCAGCATGGCAATTACATAATCAGATGTTAAGTCAGATAAGAGCTCAAGATGGATGGAATGAGTTACAAATACATATATAATTGTACACTTTGTTTAATACACCCTTCCGCTGATTGGACAAAAAATGATCGCACACAAAATGGACCACATAAATCTAAAATAGTTACACTAAAGGAGGGAAACACATTTACCCTCTCCGCAGGTAAATTGCCCATGATTTGTGATGATACAACAGGTATGCTTTTAAAACAAATTACACAGATATACAAGGTTTTTCTTGTTAAATTTCTGTCGCCAAATGGTAAAAATTTGAGCCTCACTGCATTCAATAAACCTTGCTGGCCAACGTGAAGCAGTTGTTTAAGTGAAGTATAAAAATATTTTATAATTAGCTTTGAATTCCTTGGAAGGATTTTTGGGTGATACTCTGAAGGGAGGATGTTGGCTTTTTCCAGACGTCCGTGCACTCTGAGCACTCGCTTAGAATCAAAAAACACATTTAAATACTTTAAATTATCTGTCATTTCCCTTTGTTTTAAAGACGTATACTCATTTAAAATCACTAAGATCTTTGTTGCCTCTACCTCATCGAACGTCAAAGGTCTCTTCCATTTTATTTTGTTCCTGCAATTATATAAAAATCTGTAAACATAAGAAAATACATAAATTATTTTGAAAAAATTATTGCTAATGTCCAACAGTTTATCAAGAAAACTAGTTCTCTGTGCTCACTAAGGAGGTTGCTAAAGAGTTATTAGAAATCTTGAGTTCACGGTCAAAATAATGTTTTGCGCTGACTACTCAGAAATACCTTCCATATATCTGCTCCCTTGAAAAAATTCTGGACCATACCACCAGAGATGATTTTTACACTGCTCCTCTGGAAATTGTCCTCTGTAGAGAATGCTCTCTAGGTTTTCATCCGATGCAACATGATGCCACTGGTCACAGGAACTTAGTTCTTGGATCTTGGACACTTGATTGCAAATAAAGGTCTTCAATTCTTTGGGCACACAATGGATCCATGAAATCACTATGGTAGAATTGCTCCAAAGATGGATGGAGTCAAAATCCATTCTTAATGCATCTTTCACATTGTGCCTTAACTTTAAGGAAGGACGGCCCCACATAACTCTAAGTGAAGTATCATTATCTGCGTGAGGGAAGAAACGCAGGATTTGCTGGGAATAAGTTTCACCTTCACCTATCCATCTAGTATGTTCGATCTAGCGTAGACTGCAGCAACAAATGCCTTTTCAAAGGCATCACAGAAGCCATGGAGCTTCTTGGTTTCAAAGTTTTGAATCATAGTGCAGCTCTTAATGGTTACATTGTTGCATTTCATCAAAGACTGTACAAATTTTTGCCATTCACTATCTTTTGGGTGAAGCAGTTCACTGCAACTAATCTTCAGCAGCCACAATAATTGCGTAAAAATTTTTGCTTTAGTTATCAAGGGATCTAGCAATCCAAGTAGGTCAAAGAGTCTGTCAATAGTTGATAACACAGATCTCTTAGTGGGATGAACTAGCAGTCAATATGATTTCTCTATGAAATTCCCAAAGTTTTAATGCCATTGTATTCTTTTTCAGTGTTAGGAATCAGTTCTTATTCCCACACCCTTTGTATAAGGACATTTTAGCAGTCTTTAAAATATCGATTAGTTGATATTGTATTTCTTTACCTTCTACTTAGTACATCGTCTATGTAAAAGTCGTTATGCAAAACAGATGTACCAATAAGAAAGTTCTTTCCTTCATCAATGAAAATCTGTTTCAGAGGCCTCTTTCTGAATGTGGAGCACTAACTGTACCGTAAGTAACGGTATTGAGCTGGAACATTTTTACTGGCTCATTTCTATCTTCCTTCCAAAGAATTTGTTCGAGATCTCTTTGACTCAAGTCAATGTTTATCATTACATACCTTTGACAAAGGTCTTCTGTAATTGCAGACATGTTTACGGAATCTCACTAGAAGTAGAAAAGGTCATTTTGAATAACTTCACCGTTGTATTGAATGGAGTTTAAAGAATTTCTGGAGGTCGCCAATGACGCATTGAACACAGTTCCTAATTTTGCTGTATTCTTTTGAGGCCAGTAGATACCATGGTGGGGTAAGTAATAGGTCACCACAGACTGCACATTCTCTTCCATCTCCCTGGTGGTCTAAATCACTGTATTCTTTTAAAAAGTCTTAATATAATTTCAAATACCCCGGATCTCTACTAAGTCTCTTCCCTAAAGAATTCGATCTCTGAAGAGCGATTTATTTGGATTCGCAGAGTCAAAAAGAATCTTTAAAAGGTGTCGAAAATGATGTCGAACTAGAACTTTTTGATTTGTATGTCACGT